>MJUU01016711.1:51939-64662 GCA_002080025.1 Modiolus philippinarum | reverse complement strand
TTGTCGAAATGCGCATATGCAGAAAATAAATTCACAGTAACTTCGGTATTTAGTTATTTGTTACCACTGGGTCGATGCCACTGCTGGTGGACTGTTAGTCCCCGAGGGTATTCACCAGCCCAGTAGTCAGTACTTCGGTGTTGACCCGAAAGTCGATTATTTTTGGAAATTTACAATATCTAAATTTTTGTAAATTTTGTTTAAAACTAAGAAGTATCTCCCTCATGCAAAGCTCTGTCCTTAGCTGATTTTTGGCCTTACATTTAGATCATATTGGTTATTTGTTCTCTATCAGTTTTTAAACACCTTTGATTTTATGGTCTTCCAAACGTTTAGATTTTATCTGCATTGAAGAGACATAAGTTTTCGAAATGCGCATATACAGAAAATAAATTCACAGTAACTTCGGTATTTAGTTATTCGAACCTGTAACAATTGTTTCCACAGAATAGGTATTGCAGTACACTTAAAAATAAGCCAAACGCAACCATGTCAAATCTTGGCCTCCTATTTCGATATTTTTGGTATAAATTATTTCTTTCTGACACTTTTTGAATTATGATTTTTTTTTTTCATATTACATGTATTTAATTCAAATGTTGCTGATGAAGGGTTACTCCTTAAACACATGTACAGCATAACAAAATTTACTTCTTATTATGACACTTAGGTATTTTTCTATCTCTGATTATATCGTATTCAATTCTACCAAACAGAGACGCCAATTTGAAGCTTAAGGGGGTTGACCTGGGGTAGGAGGAGATAACCTAGTTTTTCACTTTTTTATTACTTACACAAACAAATAGAATCATTACGGTAGGTATGATTAAAATTTCAAAATTATAAAAAAAAAATTCCATACAGCAAACAAATATTCATTTTTTCATGAAAACAAATACCCAACATCCAGTTATTTATAATGAGTGCATTTTACTCTACATAATTGCAATGCTGTCCAAAGATAATGAAAATATGTAAAAGTCAAATGTCTTCCAAGGGAGGTAATTTATAGTACAGATTCAGCAATTTTATTGATTTTTACCCACTTTATTCTAATTTAAGAAAAAATGGGACGGTAGAATTCTCTTAAATCTTAATATATCGTGCATATACAAGTAGTATTTCTATTCCCAGTTTTTGGTGAAAATTAAACGACAGAATTTTTTACAAGAAATGTTTAATAGTGATCAAAATAGAGTAAAAACTTCAGCATATACTGTTCAGAACACCCATGTATTTCAGTTCAAACTAGTTATGTCGCCCCAGACGTAGACGGGACGACATATTGTTTTTGGTCTGTTTCTTTGTTATTATTTTTCATTATTCCTTCTTTCTTTCTTTCTTCCACATATTTTGTCCGGCTATTTTCTCAAAGATGCCTGGACAGAAATCATTCATACTTGGTACAAAGTTGGACCACCATGAGAAGATGTGCATGCACCGGCAAAAATTTTCAAAATGGCGCCATTTCCAAGATGGCTGCCGAAATACGTAAAAAAATTTCAACTTTGTCCGATTTCAACGAAGATTGATTTCTAGGTAGATTTTGACATTGCATTGATTTTGGCTTAACATTTAGATCATATTGGTTATTTGTTCTCTAAGAGTTTTTTAAATGTCTTTGATTTTATGGTCTTCCAAACGTTTAGATTTTATCTGTACTGAAGAGACATAAGTTGTCGAAATGCGCATATGCAGAAATTAAATTCACAGTAACTTCGGTATTTAGTTTTTGCAAACAAGATGGAATCATCACATTGGCTGATAGGGGCGACATCAGCTATTGCTTGCAATTGCAAATCTAGTTAAATTTACTATCATTATTCATGCTTACTTTCACACATGTCTAAACTACAGAATTTTTTATCTGAAATAATTTTAAATCACATACAAATTTAATCAGAGCCAATTTTATACACCACAATCAAGTCCTGAACGGACCATGAGGAAACAGGGTATCTTTGATGAGCACTAAACATAAAACGGGACGGTAAAAATTGTTGAAAATTGCTTAAAGTCAACATGAACATGTGCAGTTTTAATACTGAAAATATTTGAAAAATTAAACGAGTGGAAAATTTTAGGCTTCCCCAGGTCTACCCCCTTAAATAGTATTGAGAATGGGTAAGATACTTGTATTTAAAAAGGAAGCAACATCTGATGAAAATGTCCACTTTCATTTGGGATACTGACACGTTGAGTGACCTTTAAGAATTAATCAGTAGTATTTCAGTTGTTCATTTATGAAAAACATTATATTTGTAACGTTTGTTAAAATACTCATTTTATATTTTATTTTTGTTATACTATTTTTATATCTGTGATTAGACATGTTAATTCTTCAGGAGAGTTCATTTCATCTTATTCCATTAATTCATTAATTATTTCCAAATGTTTTGGTTTTGATCTGCACTGATGAGACATAAGTTGTCGAAATGTGCATATGCAGAAAATGAATTGACAGTGGCTTCGGTATTTTGTTATTTATTACCACTGGGCCGATGCCTCTTCTGGTGGACTGTTAGTCCCCGAGGTTATTCACCAACCCAGTAGTCAGTACTTCGGTGCTGGCCCGAAAACCGACTGTACTGAAACGGGCAATATCTAAATTTTACGAAACTTAGTTTAAAACTAAGGAGTATCTCCCTCATGCATAGCTCTGTCCTTAGCTGAATTTTGGCTTTTCTATTTGGATCCTTTTTGTTATTTGTTCTCTATCAGCTTTAACATGTTTTTGGTTAATGGACTTCCAAATGTTTTGGTTTTGATCTGCACTGATGAGACATAAGTTGTCGAAATGCGCATATGAAGAAAATGTTATGACAGTGGCTTCGGTAATTTGTTATTTGTTAAAGTTAATTTTAGAAATTACTTGGTTAAGTGGCCCTAGTGATTATACATGGTGCCCTGTTAAAATAATAAGTCATCAGAAATTAAGCAATAGAAAGCATATAGTCATACAAATTGCGTTGTTGTTATAGGGCGAGTAGGGCAAAAGTGGAGGTATATAAGGCGTGTCAAAGAGATTTGGAGAACAGTTAGGAATTGGACGTTGTTGTGTGAGACTAAGCCGTGTATATGTTATCTTATTATTTCTTGAGTATTGATACAGTATTGAATTTTACATCGACTTTGTGTCTACATGTATATTCGTAATTAAGAAATTATCAAGACAGTGCCAGGAACCTACATATACTGCAGGATACTGATATTTCTGATTTATGCAGCCTTGATTTTCCTTCATACGCTACTGGGAAATCCTGAAAGCGTCACTTGGTGTTCGTCGTCACAGGAATTGTCATTTGTGTCTATCACACAAAAGGCCATCCCTTGGTGTCTGTTGTCAAATCTAGGAACAGTTGTTATGTGGTAAGGACTACATGTACTAGAGACTTGACTTTGTATACACTGCTGCGCTTTGTTTTCGTTGCATTTTTATCCACTGCTTGATGACATTTTAATCAAACTGTTTTGGGGCAAAGATCCTTTCAAAGATTGCTTGTTTGTGTGAATCCGACAAAAATATAACCTTTTGATGTGTAATGCTGTTTATCATTAGACCCCTTTGGGAAAAAACAGTATTTACATTATCTATAAAAGCATTGTCTCGGGCTAGCAATACAGGCTCATTCTAATTCTCTCAGTCTCTAGTTTTGACTTTGGATGTTATATCTCTCAACTCATTTGCTACTGAAGGGCCTATGGTCGATACAGTGACTACCTTGATAGAGCTCGGTTCCTTACAAATAGGCTACTTAAGCAAGGGTATGTTGCCAATAGCTTGAGGTCATCACTACAGAAGTTTTACGGTCGACATCACGATATTGTTGACCGCTATGGGATATATGTTTCCCAGATGACAACAGATATTTCTCTTTGCCACTAAAGTTTGTTTTTCCTTTACCGGATTTGACTTTGATATCTGAGTTGATATGTACAACACGGCGGTTGTCTTATAAGAATCAGGAGATGCTTGCTCTACTGGTGTACCTGATCTCACCCATGGTTTTTTATTGGGTCCGTTTTGTTTATTTTTGCATATGTGTGACTTTATGTTCTTTTTCGGTGCCGTGCTCATGTTATGTCTCTGTTTCTTTGTTTTTCCGACATTGCCATTGTCTTTGGATTGTTCGTTTTAGACTGATGGTTCGGTTCTCACTTACTTTGACTGATCATCATTGTTTACTGTTCAAAAGAATGGAGTTTTGAAAATTAATTTGATCTCAATGTTGATTATTGAGATCAAAATTTTGTAAATTTGTTAACCTTAAAATAGATTTATACCCGTCTTTTAAACTTTTTTACCTATCAAGTTTTACATTGATCTTACATAGCTTGCATTTGGACTTTTTCCTGTCACATGTACATGCAATACATATTTTCTTACTATTGGTTATACTCTTTTTTGTTTATGTTGATTGATGCATATTTTTTGTATTTGTTAATATTTTTCTAGCTGCTGGTATTATCAGATTATCGTTTTAGTGGCTCTGTTTAAGATAAACCCGGCAAATCAGAAAAGAACGTACGTAAAGGTATAGTTTAGAAAAATTGAAGTATGTCAAAAAATGTGATAATTTTTACTTCTTGGAATTTTTTTTTTAATTTTCACTAGTCACTAGTAAATAAATTTGACTTCTGGACCCTAAAGAGAAATTGACCTGAGTTTTGCGGTAAACACCTTACATACCAAGTTTGAAGACATATATGTTATTTCGATCACAAGTTTCCAGTTGGAAACCAAACAATTCGGAAAATTGCAAAGATTCAAGCAGCACAACTACAGATCCACATGGACCTCTGGACCCCTAATTGTTTTTTACCTGAGTTTTGTGGCTGTTTAATATGCAACTTTTTTGTATTTTTTTAAACTCCTTGGAATTCATTTTTTTTATCTTTTCTAGGGGTATAACTCCAGAATCAATTGAATTCGAGTTTGTCGGTAAACAACTTTTATACCAAGTCTGATGACAGTATGCTATTTCGTTCACAACTAATCAATTGGACACTCACAAATTTGCAAAATTTCAAAGTCACATGGGGCATAACTCCCGAATTACTTGGACTACTGGACCTCCAGCCGAGTTTTGTGGTGAACAACTACTATACCATGTCTGAAGGTGATCCGCTAAATCATTCAAAAATAGTCGTGAACGTGAACCCCAAAATTCACAAGAATTCAAAGTTTGAAAGAGCATAACTGGCAAACAACTTTAACCCTTACCCTAAATCAAACTTGGTATGAGTTTTGTGGTAAACAACTTACATACAGTATGTTATTTCGTTCACAAGAAGTCAGTTGGAAAGACAGGCGGACAGACGACTGAGGATATCACACAATATTTCGTTACTACGTGTGTCGGGCTATACAAATGACTACTGGTTTCCGTTCCTGACCTGAGATTTCATTTTCCCACTAATGCATTTGTTTTTATTATCTCGGTTTCCTCTCGGTTAATATTATACTGGATTTAATTTTATGGTTTTAATAACAAAATACCGAAGTCACTATTAATTTATGCTGTTCATATGCGCATTTCCACAGGTTATGGCTTTTCAGTGCAGATCAAATCAAAATATTGGGATATCCATACGAAATATGTGTGAAAGCTTATAGAGGACATATTACAAATAGGAAAGCCAAAATCAACTAAGGGCAGAGCAATGCGAGATGGTGATACTCCTTAGTATTTTGAAAAGGCCGATTCTGCTGCACCTACCCTTTTCAAGGGAACATCCTGCATAGGACCCCAACCCCGACGGCCAAATGCAAACGGACGGTATTCCAATTGAGCATAGAATAAATACAAGAATGGCATATGTATTTGCTGATAGATAAGTCGCCCCACAGGAAAGTGGGGATAAGGACACCTTAAAGGGAAGGATGTCACAGATTGATATAGATAAAGATAGGACATCAGAAAGAAATAAGATGGATCGGTTCCAGGATTTCTTTCCGGAGAATGAAGAAGATTTGGAAGATAGCACCCAAACCACCCAAAAGCAGCAGCAGTGCTGCAATGCCATCGACCTGGCACAGGTAAATGAGCACACCCAGCAGTGCGGGGCGGAGCAAGTCCAGCGATTTGAGTATCAACCAGGGGAGCAGAGGACCAGCTGCGGCTACCCACTCAAAAGGAAGAAGGGGCAATTCTGCAAGAGCAAGCCCGGGAAGGACGGTCGGTGCTGGAGGCATAATAGGCAACCAAGCAAGACGGAAGAGGAGGAGACCATCCCCGTGGAGGATAAGATCGTGGTCAAAGAGACCATGAAGACCCACCGTAAAATTGCTAAGGATGAGGGTCTGAGAGGGGTTAGCAGGAAGAACAAAGATGCCTTGGTGAAGCTTATCGAGGAGAAAACCACCCGTTAATTGCCCGCTAGGAAGTCTTCAGCAAGAACCAGCTGAAAGCATTAGCAAAGGATCGTGGCCTCACCAAGTACTCTCAGCTCAAGAGAGATGATCTGATCCAGCTGGTGAAAAAGGACATCAAATACGCTCCAGTCGAAGATGAGATCAAGGTCATCGATAGGTAGGAAGCTCTGAATGGCGTATTTGGCACGGTCGTCATCGAACCCGTTAAGTCGCACGACGTGACCACATTTCTCAAAGTAAGTCGGAGCACCATAATCAGTGCCACCTCGAACGCGCTCGCCAAAAAGAAAGGATAGATGGTGAAGACCAATTTTCCGACCGGAGAAAATACCTACGTCACTCCTCCCTTCAGATCACGCACGACAATGATCATGGAATCTGACGACCTCGAATAGGAGATCGACCCCATGATGAGGAAGGTCAAGGAAAGTATGGCAAAGTACATGCGGGAAGGAAGCGGGTGGACATTCGGGGAAGCCGTGAAGCTAGAAATCCATCTAATTCAAACCGCTTTAGGTGGTACGGGGGTCTAAAAATTGTCAGATAGAATTTTCTGGTATTTTCACGATTTACACTTTGTTGTTAGAGCATACAAGAAATAAAAAAAGAATTTGGGGTCACCGGACATAAATGCGTGAAATCTGTCATGTAAAAATCGGCTATTTTGGTTGAAATGATAAGGAAAATTAGCAAATTTTAACAAAATTTTAATTTATTTTAGTTATATCAGATAATTTTTTTTAAATTTGGTAAATAATTAGCGTATATACTTGCCTTCGATTTGCATGAAAAAAAATTGGGGTCACCGGATGTATTTTGGTTTAAATGGCAAAAAACTGATTTTTTTCCTATTATTTCTACACAAATTATCTCCCCTGAATAAACAAGAATTTGATGAAAAGTTACAATATTTTGCATGGTAACCCAATAAAAGTGGCACATTTGACCAAATTTATCTATTCTAGGGCATCAAAAACTTTTCGCCAACATTCCCATAGTGAATTCCATTTTTCGATAGATGTGCAAGAATGATGCGCAGTTTTAAACTCCCGTACTACCTTAAGGGGGCTCCTTCATACAAACCCCATCGGCTCTCGCGAAAAAGAAGGCGATCATCAATGTGAAAAATGAAGATAATCGCTGCTTCCAGTGGGCAGTGTTGGCGGTCCTTCGCCGTGAGGAAGTCGATCAGAAATCCACCAACCGCGCAGGTCAGTACAAGAAATGGGAGGATGAACTAAACTTTGAAGGCATCGATTTCCCAGTCTCGTTCAAGGCGATCAATAAATTCGAGAGGCAGAATCCAACCATCAACGTCAACGTATACTGATTCGAGAAAGAGGTCTGCCCCATCAAGATATCCAAGAATACGGGCCCTACCCACGTAGATCTCTTCCTGAAAAGTAGGAATGTCAAATCGGACAAGATTTAATACTCGAGTACTCGAAAGTTTTTCCGAACGAGTACTCCAGCATTCGTGCGGAAAACAGCTGTATGATAATTCCGATAGAACATGCACCATTGTATGAAAACTAGACATTTATTTCCAGTAACCATTTTGATTTTGTCTTCAGTAATATCATTCAATTTTCATTAGTGAACAACAACAATGCAATCGATATTTAATCAACTTCTTTTAATTCTAATTGCTAAGAAATCAATACCGATCAATGCGTTAATTGGAGAAAAAAAAACTAATTATTAGAGATGTCAACGAGTACTCCAGTACTCGAGTATCGCTCGGACGAACCGAGTATCGATTAGTAAAATTGGAACTCGAGTGCTCTCTTAATTCTCTATTTTGAAATCTATGGTATACGTATTTTGTCTCCTCATAAGGCCAATACCTATGAGTAGTGTGTAAAAAGTCCATCACAATTTGAACCTTAAGAATAAGGCGTTCATCATCGAAATATGCCGTTTGGCAATATTTCAAATTAAGCAATAACAGTAAATTTTTTGAATACCCGAGGGCGTCAATCGTAGATTTTACGGTCAAAATGCAGTTTACAGGCGACGCGTAGCGGAGCCTGTAAACGGATATTTTGACCGTCAAATCAAGATAGACGCCCTCGGGTATTCAAATAATGTACTGTTTTTGCGATTGTAATGCAATTAAAAGCCATTAATCGATTTCATGTTCTATTTTTAACTTGTGTATTTGTAGCCATACAAGTAACCAGACTAAACAGGGAAGCTAACATGTCCCAGGTGTGTAGATGGTGGAATTGACGGTCAGTTCAGACCAATCAAAACTTTCGTTATATAAATGTTGCATTACAATATGTTTTTGATGAAACAGTGACAAACGTAATTGTTTGCAGACTCTCTGTTACAAAATAAAGAAGTAACTTTTCTTAAGAAATGATGATCATAATTTTTCTCAACGACAACTATCTTCATTTTTTAATCACTTAAAGATCAAATTTAGAGGGTTGTTGTGTTTCCGGTGTCCTGAAACACAAATACACAAAAGTTCACGGTCCTGAGCTTTTCTTCTGCCGCAGATGCCTTTCCCACATCTTCAGGCAGGATATCTTGGACGAGCATAAGTATTATTGCAGCCAGAAGGATTCGGTCAGGATCGAGATACTAGAAGAAGGATCCACCATAGCCTTCCGAAACAACAAAAAGATAATGAGAGCCCCATTAGTCATCTATGCGGACTTTGAGTGCTTCACAGAGAAGCTTAGCACCTGCCAGCCAGATCCATCACACTCCTACACGAAGGCTTACCAACATCAGCGACCATCGGGTTTCTTCTATCACGCGAAGTACGCTCATGCTGATTACAAGGCCCACGTCGTCTACTGCGGGGAGGATGCGACCAAGAAATTCGTGCATTGTATATACAAGGAGACCAAGCCCATGGTGATGACCGACGAGGACAAGGAGAGCTTCGCAGAAAACACGCATTGCCACATTTGCGGGGTGAATTTTGAGGGCATAAGGTTCGGGACCACGACCATCTTACCGGGAAATATCGCGGCGCAGCACACAAACAGTGCAATCTGGATTTCCAGCTCCCGAGGCACGTCCCCATCTTCTTCCACAACTTGATCGGGTTCCCACATTTCGTCTAAGAGCTTGGATACACCAGGGATAAGATCGACTGCATTCCCAATATCGATGAGAAATATATCAGCTTTTCCAAGCAAGTGGATACAGATTGGTGCAGACGCAACGTTCCAAAAAGTGCACTTAAAGTGAACTTGAAGTTCACTTTTCAAGTGCACTTCGCGTTCTCTTAGCTATCGCGGAGTTCACTTTTTTGGAATAGGCTTATTCGCCGTGACGTCACAACCTCGATATTTTTACTTGTGGAGCCTTTTGGCTGGCAAGAAATCGTAATCATTAATTAGGGTCATAAAAATGTCATTTTCAATTAACTTGCATGGTTTTGATTTTAAAGGTAATTTGGTAATTTCGTTTGATCTGAATTGAAGAAATTTTACAGTTTAACAGGATATAAAAATTTTCTATATTTGATTATTTTTATTTGATCTCATTGACGTATTTGTAAAGTATTCAAATTTTTGACAATTTCCAAATATTTGAAATACACATTTCAAATTATTCAGAGGAAATTTAGAAAAAGTAAATCGGTAGAAAAAATATGAAAATCTCGAGGTTTATTATGCATTTTACAGGTCAAAAGTTATTTAAAAAATAAAATTCTGCCCCATTGCAATACAATGCAATTTATTCCTGAAATACAATTTTGGCAACCAAAAAATTAATTTTTTGACGTCACTGATTGGATTCGCGAACAAGCCTATAGGTAGCTATTCCATGAAAGGTATTTTCGCGTTCACTAGTGAACTTCAAGTGCACTTGAAAGCTGTCGCGAGGATCACTACTTAAAACGAGGTTATCTCCGTCGGTCGCGGGGCTGGATGGGTGGGGAGAGGAAGTTTGCCAGCCGGTCTCCGGTCTTGTGCACCCTTCCGGGGAGGTAGTGTTTCGACGGCGGTTTTCCAGTTATTAGATCCGAGTTGCAGTGACGGGATGTGGATTCATCGAGGTTGGGCCTTATATGCAACAGTGAAAATCAAACGAAGTGTTGCGTGTCACTCAAATTGTAGTGGTCAAATTCCTCATTGGAAAGATGTTCTCGATAATATCACATCCTAAGACTTTAACTCAGTTGGTCTTTGACTTCTGACGCATATAATTTATTTTTCCTGTATAAGCATATTTACATGCTTATCCTGAGGATTAAATAAGATTTCCAAGCTTGTCGCTGTATTTAGACGTTATATATGAATTTTTTACACGACTAGTATTTTCTTCATCAAGAAGATCCTTGGAGCATATTCTGCCTTTTAGCTGAGTCTTGGGAATAATCGATTGACAAAAAAAACGTCAACTCATCCTGCCCATCTTTTGGATGGCACACAAAGACTTCTCAGTTTTTGTTTTGGTTTGTGTATTCTCACTAGTTATTTATCTCATTTCATAAAGTAGAGTAGAGTGGGGTGGGCATTTGATATGGAACTTTGGATTTTTTTTCCTCCCGTCTGCTCCGGCGGGGTCCGTCGGTCGCGGGGCTAAATGGGCAGGGAGAGGAAATTTACTAGCCAATCTAATAAGCTCCAACACATTATATCTCCCACTTTTGGATTCATTTTTGACAAAAGATGCATCAATTTGATATCGAGAGAAAGGAAAATAGCCCGGACCCTAGTGATGCATCAAGACGGTTCACGGTCATCAGTTCACGTACCCGTCCAGATCGCCAAGCGATAAATGCAAGAGGCATTCGAGGCTATTTCCTGCGGCATGCTGCCGATGTGGAGCTCCGATCGCTCGCGGTAAGGCTTTGGACCGTATCCGCGAAGACATTATTGCAATGCCCAAATTCACCACCCTCTGGTTGGGCGTAAAGGTCCGGATGGTGTGGGAGTATCATAATAAAACCGTGCGTAGGACGGAAGTCTTCTGCTTCCTAAATGCAAAGACGCTTAGGGGCGTTCGTCCCAAAGCCTAGGGGCGTTCGTCTCATCGCCTTGGGGCGTTCGAGATGCTATAAATAAAATGACGTTCATCAAGATCACCTATCCTAAGCAGCGTGAGGCGCTTGCTAGGGACCTGCAGTTAACCAAGCGTAGTATCCAGGCTAGCGATATGCAGCGTCGTCTGGAAAAAGATCGGACGTGACTTTTCCAAGAAATTCGATGGTGACGATATCATTGTCGACGGCCAGCGCTATAGGGGTACCCCGGCCTATGGGAGCCCATGGTCATGAAGCATCCCGAAGATTTCAAGGTGGTCGACCTGAATACCTATGGCGATATTCTACGAGCATCGAGTGCCATGTACCAAGGCAATTCTGCACTTTCGCAGACCCCCAAGGCTAGCAAAAGCAAGAAGTGGAAAGAGATCGTCTCGTACCTCTATAAGCAAGATAAGTATGGGAGTGGGGTCCGGACCGGCTTTCATCCCAAATGTTTCGACCAGTTGCTGGATCGCCTCGGTCTTTGCGCCGCCGCCTACCAGGCTGGGAATAATGGGGTGCGCAGCGAAATCGTGGCCATCCTCAACGCCATGAGGAAATCAAACCATATCAGTAGGGAGGAGTACAACAAGCTGCATCGAAAGCTCCTCTTAATAAATTTACGATGCCTTTAGTAGTGAATCACGGTTTCGCCGGAGATCTGCAGTCGGTGGACGAGGATTATTCGATACCATCGCCAGTCTGGCCGCACGAGTATTCACTCTTCCGCCGCGAAGACGTTGGGAAGCAAGACCGTGAGCTCCGATTCGAATGCAGCCATCAAGGCCTAGGGTTTGGAGAAAGGAGCGACTAAGGCCGTACACCACGTCGTTCATGGAGTGACCCGCAAAAAGAAGAACCCCAATTCCGTCCACCACCAAGACCAAGAGGACCCCTCAGCAGCAGGTCCGCCTCAATAATCTCATTGGGTGGAGTCATCGCAACCATCCACGACTTCGTCCAGCGCTTTTAATAAATATATGATGGCTGATATGCTTACTATCACCGAAGGACTGACTTTCGACGAAAGCATCCAGGAGTACGCATACATCGAATACCATCCCATCACTGGGATGCGGCTGAATAGATCCGGCACCGAGGTCCGCCTCAGCATCGAGTCACAGGATATCCATCTAAAAAAAATAATTTCCAAATCCGCTTTCGATTGGGAAATTTTGCGTTCTTACCCCTAGCCCTCTGGTATTTTTTTCACTTCCTCACCAGATCGCATAAGAGGTACTGTTGATAAGATTTCTTGCTCAGCTTGAATCCGGTGCTCCGAACGAAAGCCCTTGCAAGGGACCCTTTTCTTTGTTGAGCTTGGGGCAGGCCCATACCTTGGTGGTCTCCC
>MJUU01016711.1:39619-51460 GCA_002080025.1 Modiolus philippinarum | reverse complement strand
TTCGACCAGTTGCTGGATCGCCTCGGTCTTTGCGCCGCCGCCTACAAGGCTGGGAATAATGGGGTGCGCAACGAAATCGTGGCCATCCTCAACGCCATGAGGAAATCAAACCATATCAGTAGGGAGGAGTACAACAAGCTGCATCGAAAGCTCCTCTTTATAAATTTACGATGCCTTTAGTAGTGAATCACGGTTTCGCCGGAGATCTGCAGTCGGTGGACGAGGATTATTCGATACCATCG
The DNA here is from genome assembly GCA_002080025.1 of Modiolus philippinarum. Taxonomy (NCBI): domain Eukaryota; kingdom Metazoa; phylum Mollusca; class Bivalvia; order Mytilida; family Modiolidae; genus Modiolus; species Modiolus philippinarum. The sequence goes on along the minus strand of MJUU01016711.1, from coordinate 51,218 downwards.
CCAGTCTGGCCGCACGAGTATTCACTCTTCCGCCGCGAAGACGTTGGGAAGCAAGACCGTGAGCTCCGATTCGAATGCAGCCATCAAGGCCTAGGGTTTGGAGAAAGGAGCGACTAAGGCCGTACACCACGTCGTTCATGGAGTGACCCGCAAAAAGAACAACCCCAATTCCGTCCACCACCAAGACCAAGAGGATCCCTCAGCAGCAGGTCTGCCTCAATAATCTCATTGGGTGGAGTCATCGCAACCATCCACGACTTCGTCCAGCGCTTTAAATAAATATATGATGGCTGATATGCTTACTATCACCGAAGGACTGACTTTCGACGAAAGCATCCAGGAGTACGCATACATCGAATACCATCCCATCACTTGGACGCGGCTGAATAGATCCGGCACCGAGGTCCGCCTCAGCATCGAGTCACAGGATATCCATCTAAAAAAAAATAATTTCCAAATCCGCTTTGGATTGGGAAATTTTGCGTTCTTACCCCTAGCCCTCTGGTATTTTTTTCACTTCCTCACCAGATCGCATGAGAGGTACTGTTGATAAGATTTCTTGCTCAGCTTGAATCCGGTGCTCCGAACGAAAGCCCTTGCAAGGGACCTTTTTCTTTGTTGGGCTTGGGGCAGGCCCATACCTTGGTGGTCTCCCATTCTCGATTTTTCAGCGTGAAAATTTTTCTTTTGCCAAATTTTCCTTCCTTTTCTATCACTTCCAAGATCTTACAGATCACTCCTGTGGGCAAGTCCTTCCATTTGAGGGCTTCCTGATTCTGATCTTGCATCCTCTCCTGAAAGGCGTCTTCGCTGATGAAGTCGTCACCCCAATCTTGGGAGATTTCGACGAATCCATTGTGTACGAAAGTCATATTTCTTGTATTTACCCTACGCTCAATAGGAATACCGTCGGTTTGCATTTGGCCGTCGAGGTTTGGGTCCTATGCAGGATTTCCCCCTTGAAAAGGGTAGGTGCGGCAGAATCGGCCTTTTCATACTACTCTCCTTAGTTTTGAACAAAAAATTAAATTGAAATATTGCAAGTTTTCAAATAAAATCGATTTTCGGACCAGCACCGAAGTACTGGATTCTGTGTTGGTGAATACCCTTGGGGACAAACAGTCCACCAGGATAGGCATCGGCCGAGTGGTAATATATGACAAAATACCGTAGTCATTATTAATTTAGAATCTTCAAATACGCAATTCGACAAATCAATCGTATTCTTCTTGTTGATCCTTTTCTAACGTATTCAGGACGTCAGCAAATGTCAAGGCTAATTTTATAGAAAATGTTGTAGATTGTTTAAAAAAAAATTTAAGTACGCTTTTAAAATAATGAAAATTCGAGTAAGCAACTGTAAGATGGAATCATTGTATATTTTCTATTTATTTTAAGCATATGTTCTCAAATATTTAGCCAGGAAAATTTAAACAAGTAGCACTAAAGTCGGCCAATGTCATCTGTTTGCTGTATATGTATTCATTTAGATGGAACAACGGCAGTAGAATACCGAAGGAACAAAGGAGTGAAATTTACAAAAATCGAAGTCAACAGACACGGCCAAAACGAGAACATAGAAAACAATGACGTTAGACAGAGAAAACAATGACGTTAGACAGATACAAAGCACAGAAATAGAAATTACAATATTCAAAACAAAGGCACTCACAGTGTGAACTCCAGTGAAACTCAGAGTGACATCTGGTGCTCCGGAAGGGTAAGCATGTCCTGCTCTGTTTACAGCACCCGTCATACTGTGAGTGATTCAATCCGGGAAATGTCAAAGTCGGTAGTCAAATCCGGGAAGACGTGAATCTAGCTGAAAAGGAACAATTAAGATCAGAGAAAATGAGGTATTCCATCAATGTTTCTTGGTACTAACGGCACAAACTGTTTCGGGATTCATAGACTATACACCGTAAGTTGGCGATAAATAATAATCAATAGCCATTTTTTTAAGTTATTAAAGATTTTATTGACCTTTTTTACTTCCCACTCAAAAATTTTGTGGTTTCTATTGTCTACCTTAAACATCAATTTTCTCATATTGTGACCATTTGTGGCTTTTACGAACTCGATTTTCTAATGCGGTTTTCTAACGATATATAAAGTAAGTGAGAACCGAACCGTCAATCCAAAACGAATAATCCAAGAACAATAGCAAATATTCGGAAACAACAAAGAAACATAGTTAAACATGAGTACAGCACAGAAAAGAAAAATGAAAGCACACACACACAAAGATGAACAACACGGACCCAATAAAAACCATGGGTGAGATCTGGTGCACCGATACAGTAAGCATCTCCTGCTTCTCATGAGACACCCATCGTGTTTAACATGTAAAATCCGGTATTAAACACAACTCTGTGGGAGGAATCAACAATTAAGTTTTAAAGGGAAGTATATGTTGTCTTCCCGGAAACAGCTATCCCATAGCGGTCCACAAGATGGTGATGTCGACCGTAAAACTTCTGGAGGGATGACTTCAAAATTTTTTATAACACACCCATGTTGAAATAGCCTATTTTTGAGCAACCGGGCTCTATCAAGGAAATCACTCTATCGAACACAGGCTCTTGAATATCGAATGAGCTGCGTATGCCGCCATGGGATATTGCTACAAAGAAAAAGGAAGTTCACTATTGGAAAAGTGAAGTGATCGCGTTTTTCGTACAGCTTAGTTTGAAGTCTACATCTGTTGTCAATTTCAAGGATGAAGGTCTAGGAAGGAGGCCGATTTGGAAGTGTCTGTAGTATCCTTAATTTCGAGCTCTTTCGGATAGATGAGATGAAGAACATCACCAAAGGGAGGTGACAAAATGTCATCTAAATAATGGAAGCTAAAACTAAAGGATTGGGCAAGTTTTTTATCTTTATTTTGAAGAAGTCCTTCGATAAATTGAGCCTCATAAGAGTGGAGAAACAGATCGGCTAGTAGGGGTGCACAGTTTGTGCCCATCAGAATTCCGATAATCTGTTGAAAACACAAGTCCTCTAAACTGGACAAATATATTGTCGATCAGAAACTCTAACATTTAAATCAATTCTTCCTCTGTATATTTTTACCTAATATAAATTAGGTGTGTATTATGGCGGTACATTAAAACATCTAATAATATAAGGACTTTCGGCCATTGTAGGTGTTTCCTGTTATCTTTTTTATTCCATTTTTCGTTTGCAGCACTTATTTCCCATATACATGGCTTTTAGTTCTTGGTGCTTTTGTTTCTCATTTATTCTTAGTTAATATAACACTATATATCTTTATTCAGTGCAGAACAAACAAGCGCATATCTTTCGTTTTGGGAGTAAATAAACTGATGTAATTTTTTCTCGACAGAAGACATAATGCTTTTGCTTTGTTGTCTGGTTTGGGTATTTAATTACCCATATTAATTTTCGAATACGCTCCTAAATTTGACACAATATTTTATCCGGTGTTAGTGAAGCCTTTTTCAGACTCTATGCAGGATAGCATCTATGCTAGGAGCAATAGTTTTTTTTTCCTACAATCCATAAAAAACAATGTCAATTCTTTCTGCTTACCTTTCAGTTCTGCAATTGAAAAAAAAACACTTCTAAAATGACTAAATATAGAGTTGAGATAAACATGCCGATACTTTTATAGAAGATTTTTGTCTTGTTTTCAGATTTTTTTTAAGTGATCTCAACACCTGATTTTTTTAATGAATAAATAAATTTTGTTTTGTTTTTTTTAAGTTTATTACAGCAACGTTTTTGTTTTTTTTTATTCACATTTAAATACCAGATAAGGTCTACATTGCCGCAACACATGCTCTGCATAGGCGGATACTAAAAGCACAAATCTCGTGAACTATCTTCTGGAATGATTCTCATTCAAGTGCAGTCTCTCACCGTTTGAGTCTGTAGCTATCCTAACTTATTCCAGAAGTGCTTAATCCTACATAAGGTGCATTTTTGAAGCAGTCAAAATATGGATGTGTAGTAAGGAAAGGAAGAACTGATGTTTGCAACGTTTGATCAGTGTAATGCCGTACTTTTATACTACAATTTATGAAGAAGAGATGGGTTTTGTGGTTGAAGCTGATGTCACAACACGCCATTACACTGTCTCCGCCTCGACAAACAGTCTTCGCATATGCAGAAACTAAATTTAAAGTAACTTCGGTATTTTGTTATTTATTTACACAGGAGTTAACATGAACTAATGAAGGGATAAGGAGTAAATGTACATGGTACAAAATCGCTATAAATACATGGTAATATCAAGCAAAAGAAACAACGCTTTGATTGTTGTTCTTCATCTTGAATTTACCATGAGGCCTTCAACAAAGAGCAAACATTGACGGCCCCTAGCACCGGTTTGATTTTGTTTAGGATGCGGGGTCGTCAACAAACATAACATATCGGACAAAGTACTCTTACAATCACTGTCATCAACTGCCCGACAGAGGAACTTATAGACAATACAACATTTAAACGATCACAGGGCACTCACCGAGTTGATTGTAAGAAAACATAGCAAATAAAATGGGGAGATGTGGGCAATATTTATACATATGGCCAGAATAATAGTTTAATTTTTACAAAACAAGAAAGCCAAATGTTTAATTTTGATAGTGCATTCATATGAGCAATTCTCACATGAACAAGTACACCATAACTGACAAAATAAAGATATAAAAAAATAAACAAAATGAACATTTTTTCCTGCTTATCCACTCTTGAAAGTCCGTAACTCTGATGCAGATGTAATGTTGACACGCGAGTCATCACCTCAGATGTCACTTAAGAATGTGAGTACCACTACCGTTGTGGGGTCTACATATGATGGTTATGACGTCGGTAAAGTAAAAGCATGCTGTCCCGAAAAGTCCAGAGTATGACGGGTGTCTCTCTACCTCTATGGCCTACTTCGATTCGGTAAACTCGGTTATTGCGTTTTTCCCGAGTCACAATAGAAGTACCCGAGTTTTATCTTAGAACTCTACTCTAGTAAACTTAATTTTAAGCTGCCCCTGACCAGGTTTAAACACGAGTTAAGAAGGCATCAAGTAAAACATATAAATCTTCGTTGATATATATTTAGTGCAAGTCAGTGGATTATCGTACCGGATTTTACATGAAATGCAAGAAAAAATAGTCCATGTACTGGAATCCCCCCGTGCACCCACCGCACCCCACTTATGAACCCTACCCATATTTTTCAGTCCTTCTATATCCCCTCTTCAGAATTCAACATGTCAACATGAGCATAACCTGCACGCAATGTTGGAACAGGCCCTTTTTTATTGAAAATTTCGTTTTTGATCAAAGTTTTTCTTTCAATTCCTTCAATTTGTTGATTGGTACCTCTCAGTCATGAAAAAAATGGTACAGAATGATAGCCTATGGTATCAGCTTTACAAATATTTCATATAAGTATAATTTCTATACCAAATACGTTATAAAAAATGAAAATGGTGAATAAAAGGATATGGAGTAAATGCACATGAGATAAAGTCTCTACAAATACATGGTGAAAAACAAGCATAGGAACAACGCTTTTATTGTTGTTCTTCATCTTGAAGTCACCATGAGGCCTTCAACAATGAGCTTTGCTCATACCTCATAGTAAGTTCAAGACGGCCCCTAGCACCGGTTTAAGCGGAATTCTTTGCTAATTGTCGAGCAACGCTACATCCATGTCTTTCTTGGTCATGGATGCGGGATTGTCAACAAACATCAATTAAACTGACAAAGTGCTCTTACAATCACTGTCATCCTTTGCCCGACAAAAGCACTAGTGTCTTAAGCTAGTGGACAACTACAACATATAGACAAACACAGGGCACTCATCAAGTCGAATGTAAGAAAACTTAGCGTTATGAAATAGTGAGATGTGGGCACTTAAAACAGGTGATCTGGATTACGTTTCGAAAATTACAAAAATAATTGCCAAAATTTGAAAGTATCAATAGTATATCCATATGAGAAATTCTCTCACGCACAAGTACACCATAACTGAAAAATATAGAGAGCATACATCTCTCGCACGGGGAATCGTTTTACGGACTCCACACTGCAGGAGAGACAAACTCCAGTCGTAAATGGTGAATAAAAGGATATGGAGTAAATGCACATGAGACAAAGTCTCTACAAATACATGGTAAAAAACAAGCAAAAGAACAACGCTTTTATTGTTGTTCTTCATCTTGAAGTCATTATGAGGCCTTCAACAATGTGCTTTGCTCATACCTACCCCTTCGAAATGTTGACGTAACTTTTAAGACTTCTCTCGAAATTGTGTAGGTTCAATGGTCCTTAGAAACCAGTTTATTTTTCATTTCATAATTCTTGGAATTGTTTTTAGTCTTTTAATGTCTTTTCTTGAAAATAAAGCATGTTAACATAATGTTAATGTGATTTGAATGATTGAATGACCAAACTATCACTTTTAAGGGGGTTCGCTACTCCATATGAAAATAAATAGGATTTCAAATAAATGTGATTTTTTGTTAGATAATTAAAAAAGAAATAATTTAAATGAAAAAAAATTGATAGATTGATGATCTCGTTTTTGAGTTTTAAGTGATTGAAAATTTGGCGGGAAACTGAACTCCTCGGATTTTTCATAGGATTAACATTAGCAAGGTTTGACCACGAACGAATGTGACAGAATAAATAAAATCTAATGAGATTTTTACATAATGCTCATAAAGAGGTATAAAATGAAATTATGGGAAAAATTAAGGGGGTCCATGGGCAAAAAATTATAATGCTTTTAAATGGATAAAACCAGAGAATTCCGAAAATCTGACAGAAATCCCAAAACATGAGGAGCGAACCTCCTTAAGTAGACAAATAAAACACACCTTTGATAATTTTCGTTTCCGACAAAGTTTTGTCCCTTTTTGTCTCATCTTATCTATGAGTGGTTCAATTTCATAAAAAGTTAGTATAAAATGGAAGTATATAATGTCTTCTTCACAACTGGTACAAATTATGGCATTTTGGAAGTATTATAAACTTCCTACATCCATAAAACGTACCCCTATCCCAAGAAATTTACTCTAAAATTGTCAATTTTTGGTCTATGTCCGCATAAAAATTACCAGAACACGCAAACTGTGTTTTGTATATGACAAGGTTGCAAGAATTTTATCGTGATTTTGTATTTTAGCAGCCATTTGTTGACATAAACTCGATATCTTGCCCAAAATTGGTGAAAAATGGGCATTTTCTACATTTCAGATTTGTCCGAAGTTCACTGTTAAATCGTTATACATGCGAAATCTGGAGGATATATCTGCAGATATACCAATTAATTGTTCTTAGGAATATATAAGGTGTCTTAAAACATTGCTTAGAAAAACAAGGAGTGTTTAATATGACTCAGAATACCGAAAGTCTTACTCCTACGCCAGCAAATTTTCCCTAAAATTGTCAATTTTTTTCTCGATGTTCGCAAAAAAAAAATTCACCAGAACACTCAAAATGTGTGTTGTATATGAAAATGTTGCACAAGTTATTTATGATTCGGTATTTTAAGAACCATTTGTCGACTTAAACTCAATATTTAGCCCAAAATTAATGCAAAATGGGAATTTTCAACATTTCAGATCTGTCCAAAGTCCACTGTTAAATCGCTAAATATGTAAAATCCGGAGGAAATATCTGCAGATTTGCCATCTAATTGTTCTAAGGGAAACATTAGTTGTCTTAAAACATTGTTTAGAAAAACAAGGAGTGTTTAATGTGACTCTGAGTACCGAAAATATTACCCCTACCCCAAAATATTTTCTCTATAATTGTCAAATTTTGTTTATGTTCGCATAAAATCAACTCAAACACGCCAAACCTGTGTTGAATATGACAATATTGCATGGATTGCACCAAGATTTGGTATTTTAACAGCCATTTGTTGATTTAAACTCAACATTGTGGTCGAAATTGAGGGAAAATGGGAATTTTCAACATTTCAGATTTGGCCAAAGTTCATGTTAACCCGTTATATATGGCAAATCTGAATGATATATCTGCAAATATGCCAACTTATTGTTTTAAGACATCCATTAGGTGTCTGAAAACAGAAAATCAAGGAGTACTTAATGTGACTCTGAATACCGAAAATCTTACCCCTACCCCACAAATTTTTGCAAAAATTGTCAATTTTATGAATTTGTTCGCTTAAAAATAACCAGAACACGCATCATGTGTGTTATATATGACAATGTTGCATGAACAACATCATGGTTTGGTATTTTACCAGCCATTTGTTGACTAAAACTCAATATTTTGCCCCAAATTGATGAAAACTAGGAATTTTCTGTATTTTAGATTTGTCCAACTTTCACTGTTAAATTGCGATATATGTCAAATGTGGAGGAGATATCTGCAGATATGCCATTTAGTTGTTCTTTGCAATACATAAGTTGTCTTAAAATATTGTTTAGAAAAACAAGGAGTGTTTAATGTGACTCTAAATACCGAAAATCTTACCCCTACCCAAACAAATTCACCCTAAAATAGTCATTTGTTTGTCTATATTCGCATAAAAATAACTAAAAACACGCAAATCTGCATAACATATAGAAATGTTGCATTAATTTTATCACGATTTGTCATTTTAAGTCCCACTTGTCAGATTAAACTCAATATTTGTCCCACTTGTCAGATTAAACTCAATATTTTGTACAAAATTGATGATGGGAATTTGCAGCATTTAACATTTGTCAAAGATTCACTTTTAAATAGTGATATGTGGCAACCCTGAAGGATTTATTTGCAGGTATGCCAATTTATTATTCTAACCGATGTATAAGTTATTTCAAAACAATGTTTAGAAAAACCAGGAGTGTTCAATGTAACTCTAAATACCAAAATTTTTACCCCTACCCCAAGAAAATGATGCTTAAAAATCCTAAAAATATGTCTGTCTGTACATTTATATGAACGAAACATACTAATATTTTTACTTTCTTTTAAAAATGCATTTGATATATCGTCGAATGCAATTTTAACGCAGAATATATGGGTAAAATTGAATATTTTGGGCGATTTTCGTGAAAAAATGTAATTTTTCGCATTTCGATATTTACAAAATTCAAAGTTTATTTGTTGTATAACTGCCAATAAACCATGAGCGTGATCTTATTTGTTATATATTGGAGTTTCTGTGCATTTTTGTGTTTGAAATAACTAAATACCGAAGTTACTGTGAATTTTGATTCTGCATATACGCATTTCGACAACTTATGTCTCATCAGTGCAGATAAAATCTAAACGTTTGGAAGACCATAAAGTCAAAGATGTTAAAAAACTGACAGACAACAAATAATCAAATATGATCTAAATAGAAAGCCAAAATCAGCTAAGGACAGAGCTTTGCATGTTATGTTTTTGGACGTTTATACAATGTTGAAGCTTTTCAAGCTGAATAAAATGAAATAAGGTATATAGATAATAGTGTTGCACACAGCTCTATATAATATTAATGATAATGTGTTGGTAAGGTGAGCTGCAAAGGTAGAATATATGATTCCGAATGCCAACAGTGATGAAAATCATCTTTTTAAACCTGTTAACTTCGGAAAATCCAGCAAGGTCTTCGGTCGGATTTGAACCCCTGCTCTGTTGTCATCAACGGCAACACCGCCTGCACTATTTGTGTTGATTTTTTTTTTTTTTTTTTTTTTTTTTTTGNTTGCAATTTAGGAGAGTTTAGTTAGTCTAAAATGTTCAAGAGCATACTTTCTGATAGCTTAGATATAATGAAACGATATTTTATCAATATTTTTACGTTATATACCAAATTCGTGAAGTTTTTACACCTCTATGTCAAAACAGCAATAATTCTGAAAAACAGAAAATTCCCATTTGTCATAAAATTCCGAGCAGAAGGGCAAAAAAAAACTCTTATAAAGTTTGAATCTACTTAAATGGGATTCTGCATGTCAGCTTTACTGAAATGCACACAATAGTTTTGCATTAGACATTATCTTTTTACCATTTAGAGCCTGAAAATCTTAAATTTTCCCTTAACTTTAAGGGGGAGGGGTGCTGATTTTGGCATTTCTGATCCCACAATAAGTCTGACTCTAACTTTTTTCACATAATATGTTGCTTACATATCATTAATTAATATTGCATTGGCAATTATTAAATATATATTCAAAGTTGTACGATCGAGAAGTAAGATAGTAGAAATTGGGAAAATATTTGAAATTCCGAAAATTTCCATTTTTCAAAAATTTTATCCCGAAAATCAAAATTTTAAGGACTTTGATGATTTTATTTTTCACATTGTATCACAACTAATAAATAACTAAATACCGAAGTCACTGTGAATTTACTTTCTGCATATGCGCATTTCGACAACATATGTCTCATCAGTGCAGATAAAATCTAAACGTTTGGAAAACCATAAACTCAAAGATGTTTAAAAACTGATAGAGAGCAAATAACCAAAGTGATCTTAATTTAAAGCCAAAATCAGCTAAGGACAGAGCTTTGCATGAGGGAGATACTCCTTAGTTTTCAATACAATTTACAAAATTTTAGATAATTTTTAGATAAATTAGGCATAAAAACTAGATCAAATGATGAGGTTTATTTATCTGAAAGGAATTGACAGATTAAATATCGTCATTTTCGCAATTTTTTTACAGGGGGGGGTAAATTTTTTGCATCCCTAGATTATAAAAATTGCGTAAAGTGGCAAAACTTGTGTTCATTGTAAAGTATATTAAATCAGCTTCAATTTGGTACCAATTTTCAGTACATCTTACTTATCTACATACAAATTATTGAGCATAAAAAATGAAATATAACTAAAATACAAGAATTTTTGTTGTATACTATAAAAGTTGCCCTATACTGTCTATGCGTGCAGGTTATATTCGTGTTAATATGTTTTATTTTGAAGACGGGATTTAAAGGGACTGAAAAAGTCGGTCTCGATCATAAGTGGAGGGGGGGTGCACAGAGAGTGATATCAGCCCATTGCCTAAAAGGTAAAATTTAAAGGAGAGCTATTATATTTAAGTATACAGCATCTAGACAAGTCGTAGTTTGCAAAGAAATACAAGTACTATATAATGATTATAAAATCAATAAAAATGTATTAAAAGCACAAGGTTCAGCTTTGAAAAAATCCTTTAAATTGCATGGTTTATCATCAAATTTTGGAATGGAATTGTGCCAAAAATTATTGCAGAATCCCTTTTTGAAAAAAATCACGTAACAGTAGATTTAACAAAATCTATTATTGTTTTAACTTCTTTTCGATGTAACATGAGAAGAGTGAAAAGTCAGTAGAAAACGAATTTTCAAGTTCGTCGCCGGAAACGAACACTGCAAATTCGTCCATACTTGATATTTGGTAATCGATCACGAGTTACTTTTCATTCGATTAAGGAACCCTCGACGCATGCGAAGACACAATTAAAAAAACATCAACCAGAATAACCCGAGTTTTACGAATGTTACTACCAACGTTCGGGAAATCCAAGATTACTCAAGCTTAAACATCTTTATAAATAGTCATGCTTAAAGACCTGTTATGAGCAATTCTTTTGTTATTCGAGACACTTCATTTTTTGTAAATTATCTCCACCCCCCACAACCACCC
>MJUU01016711.1:0-21331 GCA_002080025.1 Modiolus philippinarum | reverse complement strand
AATTTGGTAAGCACTGTACGTCTAAAACGTAATGTTGCTCATGAAAGGATTTTGCCTTACAAGCCGTCCTAACACTCTATGTTCACGATCACATGTTACTGGTAGTCTCCAAATCTTGAATATTCGTAACTTCGTTAGTCTGTTGATGTGAATTTACGATTCGGCGTATTGTTGTATGGTGGTGGCCTATATGACAAGCAATGTGTCTGAGGGGTAGTCCAACATCCAGCATACCAATAATTTCCTATGAAACATAATTTCAAAAGTTCGATGGGCCCATTTTAGCAACAATTGAACAGAACTTGCTCATACCAAAGGATAAACACAACGACGAATATCATGTAGGAAAACTTGATTTTTAGTGCTTGTGAATGTAAGCTGTATTCGTGAAAAAAAGTCAGGCTATAAATAGACAATGGCCAATTTAACAAAGAAAATTTATCAGTTAAGTTGTATTTGTTTCAGTTAATCCATACATGTGTCAAAATCACTAAAAATATTTTTTATATTTTATTTTGAATTTGGTGTTGCAATACTTTTTTCCATGTGTATATATGAACACAGCATACTAATGTTTTACTTTCTTTGGGACAGATGCATTTGATAAATCGTAATATGTAATTTTTACACCAAAATATGGTAAAATTGTTTGAAAGTATACTTTGTAATTGCTTAGATATAATGAAACAATATTTAATCAAAATTTTCAAATTACATATCAATTTCATGAAGTATTTGCATTTCAAAGTCAAAACAGCAGAAATTTTGAAAAACGGAAAATTCCCTTTTTGCATACAATTTCGGGCAGAAGAGTCGAAAAGAGACCTCGAAAAAAACATATCATTAATCATTATTTAATCGGCCATTATTAAATATAAATCCAGATTTTACGATCCTAAAGTCAGAAAGTAGAATTTGTGAAAAATCTAAAATTCCGAAAATTTCCTTTTTTTTCAAAAATTTTATACCGAAAATCAAACTTTTATGGACTTTAATGGTTTTATTTTCCAACATTGTATCACACCTGATAAGTTAGGCATAAAAACTAGATCAAATNACGAGGTTTGTTTATCTGAAAGGAATTGACAGCCTAAAATCGTCATTTTCGCATTTTTTGCAGAAGGAGGGTTACATTTTTTGTATCCTAAGATCATAAAAAGGCTGTAAAGTGCCAAAACTTGGGTTCGTTGTAAAGGATATTAAATAAGCTTTAATTTTGTACCAAACTGAGTACATATAAATTATGGAGCTTAAAAGATGAAACTTAGGCAAAAACGAAAATACAATTTTTCATGGTGTACTATAAAAGTGGCCCTATTTTGTCTATGCGGGCAGGTTATGTTCGTGTTAACATGTTTTATTTTGAACAGGGGACATCGAAGGACTGAAAAAAATCGGTCTGGTTCGGAAGTGGTGGGGGGAGTGCACGGAGCAAGAAGAAGAAAAATTCTCGTATTCCGTGGGTGACTACCTTCCTTCCCAAGTTGCAACAGCTGTGTGATATATCCCGCGAATGATTTCCTGTTCTCCATCCATACGTCTCTCAAAATGAAAGCCCTCTTCCCTGAACCCCCGCTTGTATCTTTTCGTCGAACAAAGAACCTAAAAGACATTATTGTTAGAGCTAAACTACCTTCGGCCGACGTAGGCCGGTTTACAACATGTCATGATAAACGTTGTAAAATGTGTAAATGCAGTTCCACGACCGAAACTTTTCAAAATACAGCTAACGGTGATATTTGGACAATTATCATGTAAATCGCCCAATTTTATCTATCTGGTTACATGTTCTGTCTGTAAAGAACAATATGTTGATGAGACATGAAATGCGCTCAATCTTCGCATAAACTTGCATCGTAAACAAAGATCAGTACCAGGCCACTGCAATCCATTTTAATACTCAGAATCACAACTGGCAAAATATGCAAGTCATCGCAATTAAGCAAAATAGATCGTGGAATTTAAACCAGAGAAGATCCAAAGACACCTACTGGATTGATTGTTTAAAACCTAGTCTTAACATCAGGATTAAAGATCAATAAATGCATATATTCCCTGCGTTTGAATAAATAAAGAAAATGTTGCAGTAAACAAAGTTACGAACAAACACCTTTTTTTCATGTCACTATAATTAAGGTCACGCCTTCAGTCTCCCACATGCAGTTTAATGATTAAATTAAGTTTTGTTGTGTAGCTTTTTTTGCAAATAGTTAGTTGTTTTATTATATTTTTGTTGTTTTGAAAAAGATTTGGATAGACTTGAAATATTAACAGTATTTATATTCGTGCTATTCACATTGTTCAAACTGAAAGTCTATAAATAAACCTCATTGTGTGTATCTGTTAAGATCTAGCACAATAGGGATTTTGGGTGTTTTTGCTTTGTTTTATGTTGTCTAAATATAGTTATGAAGATAAATGTTTCTTTTGGTTTGCCTCTTCAATGTATGTCTCATTATATCCCATCTTTATTCGAATGGTATACTGTCCGCCTTTTCGGAGCATTGCTTTAGAATGCCTTTATGGATTTAAATGAAATTAAGATAGATGGCAGCAATATGCTAAAAAGACACCTACTGACTTCGGGTTTAATAATGGCTTTATACCTAGAGTTGAACTCCGATGCCTCGACCTGCAATAATTCGAACACTACAATTGTCTCAAAAACTAATTGTGGTCCTTATGTTCAAGTTCAAACAAAGTTAGACCTCGACATCTCGAACACCCTCTTACCTCCAACTGTTTTCATCTGCTCCTTGGGTGTTCGAGCCATCGATGAAAACATTACAGATAATGTAGACACTTTTTGCTTATGGGCTCAATAGTTCAAAGGTTATCGTCGAAATAGCTGTAGAAATATAAAATTCGGTCCAAAAACCTGTTTCCAGGGAATAACTTCAGAGTATCTTTATTGATTTCAATGACATTTACACAGATGACAACATTAGAGGTTTAAAAGACACATATGGATACTAGGCTCAGTTGATCAAAATTCAATACCAATAGTTTAAGAAATCAAAAATTCGATTTGAAAATTTGTTTCTGATACAGACGACAGCAGAGGAAGTAGGAAAGACACGAACAGATTTGTGGTTCTGTAGTTGAAAGTTTTACATCACAAATACTTACAGAAAACATAAACTGGTCTACAATTTGTTTCTGGGGCTTAACTTTAGAATTGGTTTAATGATTTAAATGACATTTATACACAGGAGAAATATTATTGGAGTTAAAAAAGACACAGTGAAAAAAACTTATCAAAACTCTGGTGTAAATTACTTTTGGAGTGTAAAAAAATCTATTAAAGTTTTAGATAAACTAAAATCAATTCAAAGACCAGTCTCATCTATCGACAGTTATGATTTTTCAACACCTCATACAGCTCTTTCCTAAGGACAACCTATTAAATGGTCTTTTAAATTTTCTGGTCTGAAGATCATTTGTTCTAACAAAAAGCAAGGATACCTCTCTAATTTTACCTACAATAATTATTCTTTCTGGACACGTGATGATACGATTAATGCACTCAATCTATTGCTGGTCAACATTTTTGTTCGTTTTGGCAACACTATTTATCAACGGGTCATAGGTATTCCCATGGGTACAAATTGTGCACCTCTAATTGCAGATCTTTTTCTGTTCTGTTACGAATGAGACTTCAAAACGGAACCATACAAAACAGTGATATACTTATTTCTATTTTCAATGATAACAGCATATATATACTGTTGATAATCCCAAGTTTTTAGATTATGTAAACATCATTTACCCGAAACAACTGAAATAAAATAAAGCTAACAATGATTCCAAATACTGCCATTTTCTGGATCTAACTGTCTGCTAAATTACTTAAAAAATATAATAAACGTGATGATTTTGATTTCACTGTAATTAACTTCCCATTTCTTGACGGCGACATTCCTCTAGCTCCATCCTACGATGTGTATATTTCTCAACCTGTACAATTCGCACGAGTTTGTTCTACTTTTGACGATTTTAATGAACGTAACCTTATAATCACGGGCAACATTTTATAACAGGGCTACAGATTTCATAAGTTGTTGAATACATTTAAGAAAATGATAATTGTCCAAAGATTTTGAAAATATCATCGGTAGCTGTACTTTGGAAAGTTTCAGTCGTGGAACTGTATTTACACAACATGTCGTGATAGACGTTGTACATTGTGCAAATACAGTTCCATGACTGAAACTTTCCAAAGTACAGCTACCGGTGATATTTTCAAAATCTTTGGACCATTATCATGTAAATCACCCAACGTCATCTATCTGGTCACATGTTCTGTCTGTAAATAACAATATGTTAGTGAGACAAGAAATGCGCTCAATCTTCGCATAAACTTGCATCATAACCAAATTGAAAAGAAAGATCAGAACCAGGCCACTGCAATCCATTTCAATACTCCAAATCACAACTGGCAAAATATGCAAGTCATCGCAACTGACCAAAATAGATCGTGGAATTTCAACCAGAGAAGATCCAAAGAAAGCTATTGGTTTGATCGTTTAAAACACAGTCTTAAAATCAGGGTTATAGATCAATAAATGCATAAAATCCCAGCGTTTAAAAAAATAAAGGAAATATTGCAGTAAAAAGTTACGTACAAACACCAACAAATATTTTTTCACATCACTATAATTGAGGTCACACCTTCAGTCTCCGACGTGTAGTTTACCCATTTAATTAAGTTTTGTAGTGTAGTTTTTTTTTTGTAAATAGATTATTGTTTTATTATATATTTTGTTGTTTTTAAAAAGACTCGGATAGAGTTGAAATATAAACAGTATTTATACTAGTCCTATTCACATTGTTCATACTGAAAGTTTATATATATATATATAAACTTGTTATTAAAAAAGCCTACAAAAGTTCTACTGTAGTCGTCATGAATACCGACGACTATGTTGCCGAAGCAACCCGGCAACTATCAAAGCCTGAATTTTACAAAAAATTAAACACCGATCCCACTAAAAAGTATAGTGAAGAAATTATTTCAGCACTTAGGCTAATGGTAGAACAGGAAACTTTTGAGGGTCTTCTTCCTGAAAACTCGAGAGCTGGCTTATTCTATCTTTTGCCAAAAATACACAAAGAAGGAATTCCCGGACGTCCAATAGTTAACTGCATTGGTCATCCAACACAAAAAAATCTCGAAATTTTTAGACTTTCATCTTAAACCTTTCGTTGAGAATTTGCCGTCTTTCGTTAAAGACACTACCGATTACATAAATAAAACACCGACTGAAGACCTCCCACAAAACACTCTTTTAGTAACTCTAAATGTAACTTCACTATATACCAACATTCCACACAATGAGGGGATAGAAGCCTGCCGCAAAGTTTGGGAAGGAAGAGCAATACAATCACCTTCTACCGAGTCGCTAGTCAGTCTTTTAGATCTTGTACCGAAACGTAACAACTTTGTTTTCAATAACGACAATTTCCTTCAGGTTAATGGAACAGCAATGGGTACTAAAGTAGCACCATCATATGCAAATATATTCATGGGAGATTTAGAAAAACGCATGCTTCAAGAAGCACCCTACAAACACTACAGTTGGTTGCGCATCATAGATGATATCGAAATGAAATGGACCGACACTAGACAATATCTTGAGGAATTTGTTGAATTCATCAATAATTTTCATCCGTCCATAAAATTTACAGTCAACATATCTGAAACAACAAATGTCTTTCTCGACAGGACCTCAACACTTGTTGATGGTCGAATTCATTTTGATTTGCACACTAAACCGACAGATTCACACGCCTACCTGCTCCCAAGTAGTTGCCATCCTAGACACCGTGTGAATGCGATTCCACACGGACTTTCTACCCGCATACGTCGAATCTGTTCACAAGAAGAGACATTTAAACATAAGAGCAGAGAATTAACCCAACACCTTGTTAACAGGGGTTATTCAAAAGGTCTCCTCGATTGACCGAAAGGAACTGTTACAATATCGAGAAAAAAAGAGAAAGAATTTACGTACCCCCCTGGTAGCTACCTTCCACCCACAGCTATCCCCTTTTGTCTGCTATAACCACAGGGTACAACCGGACAGTGGCTGAAAACGGAAGTTGTTGAACTGTCCGTCAACTTAATCCTAGTTATGTACGGTAATTCGCGTGTTTTGGACTGCTTTTCATACTTTTACTCTATTATATTATATCGGACACAAGCTAGGGTGAGTACTATTTATTTATTGATGTTTAAAGTAAAGGAGCAAATCAATTAACTTTTGTTCTCATTGCTGGATTACGTAAAATCAGTTGATTAATCATGAATGGAAGGCCAAGTTTGTGTCAGATTTGAAGGAAAAAGTAATATTGCACAGAATGCTTTCTATTTACAAATAAATTATTATGTTGGTAAAAGTATTTCCAAATCTTAAGTGTTAAAACGATTTGATAACCTGTCAATTATTGTTTTTCTAAAAGGTGGTCATTCTTGTTTACTGTCCGCCTAGTTGCTGTTTTCATTTTCTGAACTGTCCGCTTAGTTGCACACTACAACCTTTGATTTTGCACCTTTATATACTTCATATTTAGTTGTCTCCCGGTTGCTTTTGGTTTATGTTATATTATTTTGTTTAAGTTTTCTACTATTTTAAAGAAAATACATTCAAGCCTCTTGTGCGACCGGGGGGGGGGCGTGGTTCATATATTACTTCACCTGGCAATCTTGTTATTTCTTTCACTGCAATTTATATTAATCATTGAAATCCATCAGACTTGATGGAATAACGAGGCATATTGGAACCCCTGGTAAAATTTTTTAAAGGAAAAGGTGAGATTTGTGGTCTGAATTGCTTTTTAGATACTCATCCGTCTGTGGGCCGCGGGCATGTCGTTTGAAAGTCCGTTAAAAATTAGAAATGTATATATTATAATTAACTGTTTGGAGCTGTAAAACATGTACTTTTCATATTATGTTTATCGTGATAAGTTAGGCGGGATCTCTTCCACGAAATTCAATAAATTTATTTACAAGTTTGCGAGAGAAAAATATTTGAAAAAATATCTCTTTGGAACATGCACTTTTGCCCAGATTCCGGAACTAAGTTTTTAGCAGTCCCGATGTCTCTTCAGTGCAAAATCATGTAAAATCGTGTATATTGCTACACCCCTTTTTTGCCAACGAGTGTAGGTTTAAATGGAAGTCACTCTGACTGTCTTGTCTGGCCTTCTGTACACGCTTTTTGTTAGGGCAACTTTAAAACCACTCGAAGGATTCTGAATAAACTCCATACAAATGAAGGTTACTATATGCAGCTGTGCACGAAGTCATACAATCATTGTCCGACACCTCCAAGGTGATGAAAATTGACTTTTAATTTTCAATAATTTGTTACGGCTTCTTGAGGCCTGATGTTCACCATTTTAAGGTTGACAAACAGAAACACGTCAATTTATCCAGACAAAGTTGACGTCATATAACACTTACAAAATAAGGGAAAAGGGACATAACTCACACTCTCCATTAACGCAACAAAAACTACACGACCATTTGCAGGGTTTTGATAAAGCTTTTCATAAAAGAATGACACTTATACACATGTGCGTGAGGTAATAAAATTATTGTCTGACATTTATGGAGATAATTTGACTTTGGTTGTTTTCTTTTTCTTTTTGTTCCTTTGGCAAAGAATACCTTGTAAGCACAACTCCCCGTTAACCACTTGAAGGATTTTGATGAAATTTTACACAAAGGAATAACACTATATGCAAATGTGCACGAAATAATATAATAACTGTCTGACAGCGCCGATGGGATATAATATAACACTTACTTTGCTTTTCATCGATGATGGTCATCGATTCTTTACATTGGCGGATCCAGCCTTCGAAAATGGTGTCCCATTGAGGGTCGAGGGAAAAAGGGATTCAAGTATATTTTTTTACTTTATTTTCAAATCATAAGTAAAGTCTGCATGAAATTAAAAAAAAATCCAAAAAGGGAGGTCCTAACCCTTAGCAACCCATGGATCCGCCAATGCTTTCAAAAATATTACCTCGTAGGCGGAACTCCTCTTAAACCACTTGAAGGATTTTGATAAAACTTTACACCGAGGACGGACTCTGTGCAGATGAACACACAGAAATATAATTATTGTACGACACTAGAAATGAGAGATTATTCGACTTCGTTTATATTTACAAAATTGAATGTGGGTGTATTCGTTTCTGGCTATGTCACAATTGGCGCTAGTTATTGTCATGATTATCATAATTTTTTGTTTTTATTTCAGGCCAAATGGACCAATCCTTTGAAGTTGTTCCAGTTGTTGAGGCATTTGAGGAAGTTCCCACTCTTTATTCTTGTGAAACTTGTTCCTTTTCAACTAAATACCAAAGCAATTTAATTAGGCATCGACAAAGACATGCAAAACGTACCATTCCTACGTGTGCAACCGATACTCCACCTACGTCATCTACAGAAAATCATAGTAGTAATACATTTATGTGTGACAAGTGTGGCAAAACTTTCCGTAGTCGGTATGGCATGACAGTTCACATTAAAGTCAAACACCTTCACCAATTTCGATTTACTTGTGCCGTTTGTAAGAAGGGATTCCATCAGCTTTGGAACTTTAGAGGACACCTATCCTCCCACCATAAAGCCATACAGGAAAAATGTCAGAAATGTGGTAAATCATTCGGATATAAGGTTTCCATGTTGTCACACATGAAAAACTGCAAAGCTTTAGATGACAACAACAACAACGAGATTTTTTATTTTGATTGCGATATTTGTAATGCCAGATTAAATTCGAGGAAAAATCTCGTTGATCATAAAAGGGGTGCACATGGAGGGCGTGAATTCAGATGCGATCTCTGTGGAAAACTGTATAAATGGAGAAGTAGTTTATCACACCACAAAAAACATTTTAAGCACAATTAATGCGCAGTGTGATACTGAACATTTTATAATCTGTTTACATGTTTTATACATTTATATTTTTTTAATTTTTCTATTTTGATATTAATGAAGTATTCAGTTTTACATTTTACTAATGTAATTTGTTTTATATTAAAGTCGGGGTATATTCTTGGTTTGATAAACACTAGTCTTGTCTTTTAAAGTGCTTCATAAAAAGGCCCATGTCCGTCAACTTGGCCCTCACAATGTCAGGTAAGCTAATACCATATCAAGCGTGCACACTCTTGTAGTGTTGCTACGTTTTTGTCTCGCCCGCGACGAAGTCTCGGAAAGCGAGACATAGGCGTGCAAAGTATGACGACAGCGACGGTGGTGGCGTTAACTTTTACTAAATACAGGATATTTTGAAAACCCTTTGATGTAGGAACATCATATTTGGTCCAGTGGTAGTACTAATCAAGTGCTACTTGACGGACATAACGTCATGTGACCTTGACCTCAATTTCACGGTCTAGTGGCCACGTTAAGTTTTTCTGCTTAAGGATCCCTTCTGAGGAGCCAAAATTTTAAAGTATTTAATTTTTTTTCAAACCTTGATTTTTGCAATGTTCTTACCCTATAAATTCAATGTATAAAGAAAAATTCGTGGGTTAACGTGCAAATTATTTTGCTACAGCTGTTTGAAAGTGACCAATTTTAGCATTTTTGTGCATTTTTAGGCATTTTTGCCCATTTTTTTACTACTTTCATTGAAAAAATCTAGCTTAGAGTATTTAACTTTTTCTCATACTTTCTGAAAAGCTGTAAATAGAAGGCATGAACAAATTCAGCCCCCAAAAATCATATGTTGGTGTTGATATAAAGAAGTTTTGTCCCATTTTCATGCTTTTTATGGGTTATTTCAGCATTTCCATATTTCACTAAAAATGTAGATTTTCTAAATTTTTTAAACAGCTAATAGCTTAAACTTCATTTGGTTTGTGAATTTTTATTGCAAAAATATATGATACTGTTTTTAAAAAAGTGAAAATAAATCATAAGTGCATATTTTTTTCATAAAATGGCTTTTTTCTAACCCAACCCCTATTTTGTGAAAATTTGACATGTATCCAACAGCCAATTAGGGCATTAATCTTCAGTTTGAGATTACTCTGGAACCACATGATAGAAATGAATAATTTTTTGACACAATTTAAAGATAAACATCAATTTTGTTAATTCATTGCTATTGTACATAAAATATAAATAATTCTAAAGTTATTTCAAAACGAGATTTCAACGAGACTGAAACATCAGAAGAATACATCCTTAAGTCCATTTCTCAGTTACTAGAAGTGGTAGGTTGATAATATTTGGTATGTAGGTTGGTCTTGGGTAGTACATGTCAGTCTGGCAATTGACTTTTGTCCTTGACCTCAATTTCACGGTCTAGTGGCCACGTTAAGTTTTTCTGTTTAAGTCCATTTCTCAATAACTAGAAGTGATAGGTTGATAATATTTGGTATGTAAGTTGGTCTTGGGTAGTACATGTCAGTCTGGCAGGTAATTTTTGTCCTTGACCTCAATATCAGTCTTGTGAGCATGTTCACTTCTGATTAGTTCACTTAGGTTTCACATCAATTTAAAGACCAGCAGGGACGGGCGAAACATCTTTAAGGTCTTCACTTGTCTTTGTATGGATACGGGATTGTCAACAAGCATAACATATCAGGCAAAGTACTCTTACAAACACTGTCATCCATTGCCGACAAAGGGACCAATGCAATAGACAATACAACATATAAACGATCACAGGGCACTCAGTCATCGAGTTGTTTGTAAGAAAACTTGGCAAGTAAAATCAGGAGATATACAGATGGCCAGAAAACTGTTTAATTTTTTACAAAACCAAGAAAGCCAAATATTGAATTTTGATAGTGCATTCATATGAGAAATTATCATATAAACAGGTACACCATAAGTGAGCTAATTTTGCATGGATACCGACCTACAAGCATTTATACACAGAAAACGTGGACAAAAGCGAGCTTATGTTGCTAGGATGTAGACCTATCATCAGGGATGCATGTATACGTAAGGTTCTACCACGTATAGTGAAAGCAAATCTAGCAGAAAATTTAGGTCAAAGTGAACTAATTTTAATGGAGGTTGTGAACCATGCAAAGATGCACATGCATGCAAAATTTTATTACCTTATCTTTCATTGTTACAGAAATTTAGAAATGAAATCCACGTTAAACTGGTGCTAGGAACCGCCTTAAACCAGATACTATATATATATAGTCCCTGCTTGAACCTACTATGTGGTATGAGCAAAGCTCCATTATTGAAGGCCTAATGTTGACTTCAAGATGAAGAACCACAGGCGTTGTCTCATTGCTTTGTTTTGTCATGTATTTGTGGAGACTCTCTCTCTCAAGTACAGTAACCCCATATCCTTTCATATCCGTACACTTTAACGCGGACGCGGACATGGAATTAGACACGAGAAGGATCAGAGAAATTCCAATAGTGATTTCTCAGAGTCTTTGTTTAAACAGGCTTCGAATGTTAAGTCAAATTACAATGAACTGAAAAGAAAATATTTGAATAAATGCGGTTGACTTTAAAGGAAAATAAATATAAAATTGTGTAATGATGGGGATTATTATATGTGCAATATCAAATTTAATGAATAATTATTATCAGTTCATTCATGTATAAAAACCAAAGACCTCAAGATATATTCCGCACGCTACGCGTAAATTATTGTATATGCTGATATTAATACTCAGTCTTTTAACTGAATTCCCAGTCTTTTATGAGGTAAGATCTTTTCTTCATCACATCTATGGTGTTGCCTGATTGGTTGTATACCTCTAGAAGGTGCACCAAATTTAGAAATTGTTGACTTTTTACGTTTTGCGTGCTGACGGTGTGCCCTTTCTTGTGCATCAAACATATGATCATTAGGTTGAATTGTCTGTATTTCTGAGGGGTTTAAAAACAACATATTATTCGAAATTTGTTGAACATTTAACAACTGGTGTGCTGGATAGACCTTAGCTTTACTAGTTTGCATTAAAAATGGCTTTTTATCACTCATTCTTACCGATAATAGCTCACAAGCTGTGCTTATGGCACATGGGATGTCATCCGGACGCAAAACACCAACACCTTTTGGATCTAAATCCTGAAACTCTCCAAACAGATTTTCCGCCTCAAGACTTCCCAAAGCCCTAACATTATATGAGTGACTTTTGACAAATGGGAATAGCTGGATGCGTCGGTCGATGTTCGTCATTAAACCTTCAAACATTATTAAGGGTATGCCACGCACATGAGATCCAGGAGGTGGAAAACGATTAAAGTGTACCTTTTCCAAAAGCCAGTTTCTTAAATTTATTCTATACTGACAGCGCTCTAGTGAAGTAATTCCCGGACAATCTTCGGCATCATACCACTCGCGTATAAGTTTACAAAAGTTTGCCTCGTTGTAAAATCCATTTCGTGTCATCTCATTTTCAACTTCCAATGAAAACGTAGCTTGGGCAAACGAATCACTTTGTCGATCTACAAGATCCTCAACGTGTGCTATGCTTAGCTTTGTATTTCCATCTTTGGCAATTTTCAACCACGCTTCTTTGCTTATCCCTCTTTCTTTTATTCCTGAGCTGCAACATTTCACGCGAGCATTAGTAAACAGATGGTGGGGATCAAGAAGATGAAATAATGTCTGGAATCTATCAGCAATATAATCTGNTTTGCAATACCAGTTTATACCATCAGGCATTCCAATTATTACTGTGTTGTCTCGGAAAGGATTTGTTTTACGCCATTTCGCGAGTCTTGAAGGAAATATATGTTCGGCTAAAACTGCATTTAACATTGACTTTGGCAGATTAGAAATGACCTTTTGACACATTTTGGAAAGACTTTTTACAGTATACTGCGTGGTACGCTTTGGTTGACTTCCAGTAACTATCTGTTTATGGACCACTTTATCAAAGAGGTCTACAATTTTGTACTTCGGCCATGATAATGCAAATACAACTCCATTTGCTTTCAAATTTGGTGCAACAGCCTTAAGACATGTTTGAATTTCTTTTTTCATGAATGAAGCACTCAATGATTCTGCAGATCTAAATTTGTCGACAAATTCTCGCATTTCACAATTTTGCCAGCGACTGTTACTCATACTTTTCAATTGTTTCAACATATTTTGGAAGTCTGTATCTACAAAATATGCTACTGACGAATTTTGTATCGATTCTGGAGTCATTGTATCCTCTGACTGACCAATGTGCATATTATCTTGACTTTCATGAAACTGGTTGTTTTCTTCCTCTTCGTCGAATAACAATTCTAAGCCTAGTGCCTCAGTATTTCTGACTGTTTTGTTTCGCATATGTTCATGTATTCGTTTTTGAAACCCTCTAATTTCATTTACTAAACTTTCATCTAAAACTTTGATCACATCATCTGGCAAAGTGCTGAGAATGCATTCAGATTCTGTTTCGTCAGAGATGTTTTTGAATGCAGTAGATTTTTCTGTGTCTTCCTGTTGTTTTGATTTTGTCTCGGATTCCTTCTTTATTAAATCAAACAAATGCTTTGACGGAGAATACTTTTCATTCATTACATCATGTATATTTCCAATACATATTGGACTGATGAAGAAACCCTCTTCATTTTCAAGGACTGTGATGTCCACAGTGTCCCTAAGGGAATGCAAATCTTTCACTTTCACGACGTTAGCTTTGTTGATTCTTTGCAGAATAGTACCTTTTGTTTCTTTCTTAGCCTCCATAAAACATCCTGTAGCTGCAACAGAGTTAGTGCCTTACCACTATCATCACGGATGGCAATATTATTCCACTGGCCATCAAAGGACACAACTGGGATATACAAACCTCTTTCGTAGCATTCTTTTAAAACCTGATTTATCATAGATCTCATGCTGCTTGCGTTCATACTATAGCCTTTCAAACCATAAGCAATTGGTAAAGTGTATGGAATGTCAGGATTATTTATTCTATCTGTGTTTGCCACTAAAAAAACAAGAACCTCTGTTGCTTTCCTTCGGCTCAAATTATATGCTGTTTGTAAAGATGTAATTGACTTTCGTGTCAAACACTGGAAATTCTCAGATGATGTTTCTGTTGCTACGGAACTGTCTGCGGGAGTGTGAAGTCCATGAAGATACAGAGAAGGGTCAACCATGATGTGGTCACATTTGTTTGCCTTTGTTGATAAAACTTCACAAACGAATTCGACGTTCTCTTTCACAATTTTTTTAATATCTTCTCGCAAATATTTTACCGTTTGATGAATTCGTTTTGGGCACTTCAATTGGTCAATCGGATATATTAGGCGTGCAGCCGCTATTAAACTTTCCAACAATTTTTCGTCGTACTGAACTTTCAGAACAGTGGTGCTTTGCTCCGAATAACTTACAAACAAAAGAGTTTCTACGCATAGAACTCTCATTTCGCATAACACTTGTGGTACATAATACACTGGTAATTTATAATGGCACGGTGTGGTGTAATCTTTTCCAGGATAGGGGCATTTGATTTCAACTCCCATTTTAGCAGTTGTTGCTTGGTTGTTACCTTCAAATTGTTTAACACGAAGACTTCCATTAGGACTTACAATTATTGGACCCATTCCATTAACAGGTAAAGCATAACATCCTTCTTCATAGAAAACCAATTGAGGAAAATAGGTTGGTAGAATCTTTGATACCAGCGTAGCTACAGCGTTTAGTTCATTCGCAGCGCCATGTTTCATCATCTTCAACGTTTCATCACTGTGCTCTTCTGTATTATTGAAAAGGTTGTCGAAGTGTTGTCTTTGCTTTTTCAGTCCGTCAAGACCAACAGCTCTATAAAATGTACTGCCAGTTACAACTGCTCTCTTTCTTACAGAAAACCATGCATTGCTTCTTTGCTCTATGACGGATAACAAACTATTGTCAGGGAGAGTATCGATAATCTGTAACTCCTTTATTCCTTGGAGACAAACGAAGTTGTTTTGACAACCCAAATTGACATACCCAAATGACTTCGCATACGTATCAGCTTGATTTAGAGACGAACAACAATCACATAAATCGTCAATTGCAATGAGAAGGTCAAGTATAGATGAATCTATCTCGCATATTCTCGATCTAATGGCACTTATAGCAAATCCCATCCTAGACACTTTCCAATCACCTGTCACCTGAGATCTGAGTTTTTCTAATGTCATGCTCTGTCCAACTTTTATGGATCGTAGTTCGTGGATTCTTTTTGACAATACTAAAATGCATTGTCTCATTGTAAAAACTATTTGGGGAAACATATAACTGGGCATATCATTAAGAAATGCGAATCTCCGTTGGAAAAGTTGGTCACCATATCTTTCTAATTGTTCAAATACATTCATATCGTCACGCAAGTTCCTTTCTCTCTCATGTAAGGTTGGTGAGGTCTCATTTCCCCATAGGTTTATGTCACCAAGTTTTTGGTCGTATACTCCACTGTTAATTTTTTTTCCATCAACACATAATTTATATGTATTTTGTTTATTTGGATCAGAGAAGCTGATTTGGTCGATCATATCTGTCAAAATTCCGGGCTTAGATGCATCTACTGGTGCCGCCATGGCGTCCAATATTTGTCTACTGGGCACAGCGAAGTTTATTTGGGAACTGGATGGACAATATTTCCCAGCATCACAAGTAGAATTTGTTAATTGGCCTTTATTTTTCAAACCACTCATAAATCTTAAATACTTTCCCTTGAAAAGTTTCATTCCCACCCTCCAAAAACGTTTAACATCTTCTGAATACCTCATTTGAGATGAACTGTCTGCTGAATACCAATTAACAATATCCATAAATAAAAGAAAGCCAATGTTTTGTAGTGGAAATTCTCCTTTTGCAACTAACCTGACAAAGCGCAAGAAATTTTCATGTTGATCAACCTCGCTTAATTGTGTGATAACAGCCGGAATCAGTTTCCGTAGTTCTTGTGTAACTGAATCATCACTATCCTCCTCAGAAATAGATAGATCCAGAAGTTCTCTCGATAGGTTTTGGTCAATTTCCAATACTGCATCAAACTCATTACTCATCCCAAAATTTACAAACTCATTGTCGTCTTGTTCGTCGTCAACATTAGAACTTGATTTTTTTGGTGATGAAGTCGACAGTTTCGGTTTCTTACTCAATGGGCTTTTTATTTCCAAGTCATTGCCGATTATTTCTGGCAAGTTACTACATGTTTTTCCTATATTGATTGTCTCTTTTGCATTATCACTGTGTATATAGAATCCATCAGTCTGTAGTTGTATGGGAAGAACACCAAAATTTTTAATTTGAACTAAATTCCTTTCTCGCAAAAATACCTTGATTTTAAGTTCAGATTCTGGGTGTTTGATGACATTATGGTCGATGATTTCAGAAAAATTGCCACTATAAAATGAACAGGAACAGCAACGATATTGACCAGCAAGGCTCATACCTAAAATAAATAAAAACACTGCTCTTAGTTTCTGGAGTTTTAAGTCGGCCATTGATGGATCGAGAGGGTTACAACCTCCTTTTCTGGAATAGAATGTCGTGCAGTTTTGGCCAAATCGACAAAAATCTAGAAAATCCGCCCCTTTTTAGCTCACCTCACGAAGTGAGGGGGCCATATGTGATACCCCTAGCGTCCTAGTCGGCGTCGACGGCCGGTTAGGAAGAATGGTTTAAGTCCATTAACGGTTGCTAAAATGTCCCATATCAACCATATTGGTGTGAATGATGCATTTAGGGATGATAACAACAATGCATGCTTCGGATACTGTCTGTGACCTATTTTATGAATGAGCGACTTGTTTAAGTAGAATGGTTAAAGTTCTTTCCCACATACTGACATGTCCCACATCAACGATATTGGTATGTATGATACATTTTGAAAAGACCACAACAATAAATGCTTCGGATGCTGTCTGTGACCTACATTTAACGCATGAGAAACTTGGTTAGGTAGAATGGTTAAAGTCCATTCCCGCTTACTGACATGTCCCACATCAACCATACTGGTAAGTACGATGCATTTTGGGATGAAAACAATAATGCATGTTTCGGATGCTGACTGTAGCCTATATTTCGCAAATGAGCGACTTTGTTAGGCAGAATGGTTAAAGGTCATTTCTGCATACTGACATGTCCCACATCAACCATACTGGTAAGTACGATGCATTTTGGGATGAAAACAATAATACATGTTTCAGATATTGACTGTGACTTATATTTTACGTATGAGCGACTTGGTTAAGTAGAATGGTTTAAGTTTATGCCCGCTTACTGACATGTCCCGGATCAACAATATTGTTATGTATAATACATTTTGAGGAGACAACAATAATGCCTATGTTGGATGCTGTCTGTGACCTACATTTTATGCATGAGCGACTTGGTTAGGTAGAATGGTTAAAGTCTATTCCTGCTTACTGACATGTCCAACATCAACCATATTGGTATGTTTGATGCATTTTGGGATGACAACAAAAATGCATGCTTTGGATGCTGACTGTAACCTATATTTCGCAAATGAGCGACTTTGTTAGGTAGAATGGTTAAAAGTCATTTCTGCATACTGACATGTCCCACATCAACCATATTGGCAAGTACGATGCATTTTGTGATGACAGCTGCAGTGAATACTTTGGATGCAGTCTGTGCCCTACATTTCATCCATGAATGAATCAATTCAAAAGAATAATATAGTCCATTCCTGTTTACTGACATGTTTAACATGTGACAATGCTGCGCAAAGAGGTGAGCTTAGCAGGCTTTGGTTGCTTTCTATGTTTCTAGAGTTCTACTGAAACCTTTTTTCGAAGCCTGGATCCTCTGTTGTCGGCGATGTATACGCCTTATTTCGAAATCTAAGTTGAAATGGTAATATTCACACCATAAAAATTTGACCTTTAATAGCTTGGGAATGGTAGCATTCAAATTCGTCAACACACTATTGAAAACTTACTTTGGTAGTCACACCCGTCAAAATCCGAGCGAAAACTAAGCGGTCTGAACTTCCTGAAATCAACATTTTCCGAACAATATTATGTGCAAAAGTCATAGAGGTTGGTCAACTATAACTTAATAGTCTTAGCGCGGTAAATAAATTTCGACAGACAACTCCGACTCTACTGAGTGTTATACCATATTATACATCAAATTATTTTTTTTTTAGCAATCGGTAACTGAAATACGTGTTTGAATGTTTCTACATTGTAAAGTAACAGACAGAAAAACATACAAGTAATGTCAAAACAAAAACAACTAACAAAGAAGTACGCATGCAAAATGACATCTTCCAAAGTCAAGTGTTTGAGGTACATGTCCTTCCCCACAATCTCCCGAGAGATTTGGCTTATGTTTTGTGGGCTGCAAATTGATGAGCAAATAAAATTTATCAATTAGTCAAACGGTTTCTTATTGATTTGTCTGGTTGCATTTGATCAAAAGTGTAAACCAGAAAGTATAAATGACGTTGCTCCTTTCCCAAAAGGATATATAAGCCAAATCTGTCAAGGGTTTGGAAGGGTAGGACATGGACCTAAAACATTTCAACTTTTGAAGACAGCAAAATGATAATAACGATAATTATAAAACTAAAGTAATCAAACAAGTAAATAAACAATTAAAAATAAACAAAAACAATATACCTCTCGACCTGCTCAAACACAAAACGCATCACATAAACAGCACCTGACAAGTTTATATATACGATTTATATATCTCTTAATTAAAAAAGAACTAAAGGCCTGTATCGCTCGCCTGGCAAAATGCTTTTCCCAAATTGGACAATGTTCTACGCCGTCATATTTTCTAAGATCAGAGCAAACTGGGGAATCTTTGTAAAGCACCTTCCCTAAATCATTTCAGTAAAAATTAGTTCAATTTGCTTCAATACTTTTAGGGCATATGATGGAAATGAGGTGTTCCCATAAGTACCTACATAAATCTAAGTTCCGCGCTGGCGGTTATGTTTTGTTGGATCGGAACAAAATGAGCACCTCTGTGAAGAACAATAATCGTTGTTCATTTGCTTGTTTTCAACATGCATTTGAAGAGACTTTGTAAAATTTTGTTGAATTTGCTTCAGTGGTTTCAGAGTAGAAGCTGAAAATGCAAAAAGCTAATTGACAACGGATGGGCGTAAATTGATAAATACCTCACAATAGCCCTTTTGTGATGACTTTTGTTTTAAAACTATTCATTTCTGAGGGAATAATATCAAATAAACAGAAAAGGAATGACAAAATAAACTAGATCAAATCTGATAAAGTTGTGCGATCTTAGTAAACAACCTTCCATACATAATTACTGTAAAGTTTGGTTTTATTTGCTTCTGTAGTTTCAGAGGAATTGATGAAAATGTTAATCAAAAATTATAAATTCCGCGCTGGCAGCCATTTTTGTTTGTCGGATCGGACCAAAATGAGCAATCTTTGTAAAGGATGTTCTATACATGATTTCTGTAAAGTTTGGTTGAATTTGCGTCAGTTGTATCTGAGGATTTATGAAAATGTGAAAAGCTAACGGAAGGACGGACGGACGGACCACGGACACGAAATGATGGCTATAGCTCAGTGTGAGCTAATAAACAAGAAATATGCGAGTCTCCCCTTTCAGTAATGAAATGGTTGCATTGTGCATGTTCTCACTCAATTCATGACGATGGACACTTGCATTTTGCTTGTTTTCTAGTAATTACAAAATAATTATACTAATACGAGCTTCAGCGACTTTAATTTTATTGTGTATGCATGGAGATTATCATTATATGATAAGAAATAAAGGTTTCAAATATTCTGTTTTTTTTGAGAGAGAGAGATAGTAATTTCTGAAGGCAGTCTATGTCTTAAGAGAATCTGACAATTTCTTTATTGGTGATAAAGAGTTCTGTAGTAGAATACCCGTACTGGGGACAAGTGGATAAAGATGAAGTGCATATACTGACAGCCTGTGACACCTGATATGAGAGGCTGATCTGAGAAACCCGTGAAAATCTGAAACATGATGCCGAGGATAATTTTTGTTCCGTCACACAGACTCTTCAGCACACAAACGTTCAAGGCGAACCTATGTATGATACATTTTCATTTTCCATAGAAGAAATAATTTCAAAATCAGACGAAATCGGTATAACGAATCAATGAGAGAGCAAGTAAGCCATTATCGCGACATATAAAGGACAAATAGAATAAGACCATGAAAGATATCACTTTACTGATATTATGTAAGAAATAGATTATGCTGCTTCATCATAAGAACACCACTAATATCATGATAAAGTTGTTGATTTGTCTGGCAACTAAGCGGACAGATTTTTTTTCACTTTGCCAACTAATGATTATGTACAGCGACAACTAATCGGACAGAAGGATTATGATAGGTGTGTCTAAAAATGTGTATTAAATAAAATGTTAAAATCATTTTTGAAATAAAGCATTACTATCGTGAACTCTTCGATAACAATACTATCATGTGTGTATATAATGCTTTACCTGAATGTCATCGTTTTTTCTACATTTGATATTTGTTTAATGTGTTTTGAGTTTTCGTTGTCCAAAACTTGATGATTAAACCACGATTTTTTAACACTTCCAGGACACTCCCTTCCAAAGCACTCATTGACATGAGCTCTAATATAACGATGAAGAGAAGAACCTTACCCTTTCTTTTTTCGCACAGTGTATTCAAGCTGGAGGAGTGAAATTATGTCATTTTGAATAAAAATATCACAAATCAACTAGGATTAAATCGTCGGACAGTTCAACAACTTCCGTTTTCAGCCACTGTCCGGTTGTACCCTGTGAACTTGGGATAGCCGAAAACACTACCAAAAATAGTGGTAGGGTTAAACCGGTTTATGAGTATCCCAAACCGAAAAAGTGTTCCAGACAGTGGTGTTTTTGTGTGACTTGCAGTCAGAATATACTACTTCAAAGGAGATAAAATTAAACAATAACATACAAACTGAACTAATTATCATGAATTTCGCTAAAATGTATTATATCCGTTCCAATTATTATTATATAAATTAAATTCAATACCACATTTAAGCCTTTTTAACAGACAGAAAACAAATATTTGTTAAAAACAGAACCTCCTCATCATAAGTACCCGTAAAATAAGAAGTCTGCCCAAGGCACTGTATTGGTCCTAATTTGTTACTGGTAAAAAAAAAAACGATCCAAAGGACCTCTGTCGGTTACAACATCATTTACAAAGCAATCAAGTCATTACAAATCCGTTGCTCCCTTTGGATATTCACCCATCTTCCTCGTTCTATAGGTAAATAATGGTTGAGTGTCCTGAATCTGCAAAGAGTGAAAGAATCCGGGTCTTCCAGAATATTAAAATATTCTTCAAAATTTAAATTTTCCTTAAAAATCGTGGAG
>MJUU01016707.1:25907-36269 GCA_002080025.1 Modiolus philippinarum | reverse complement strand
ATAAGTTGTCGAAATGCTTTGCATATGCAGAATTTAAATTCACAGTAACTTCGGTATTTAGTCATTTGTTACCACTGGGTCGATGCCACTGCTGGTGGACTGTTAGTCCCCCTTGGCTATTCACCAGCCCAGTAGTCAGTACTTCGGTGCTGACCCGAAAACCGATACTATTTGGAACCTTACAATATCTAAATTTTTGTAAATTTTGTTGAAAACTGAGGAGTATCTCACTCTTGCAAAGCTCTGTCCTTGGCTGATTTTGGCTTAACATTTAGATCATATTGGTTATTTGTTCTCTCTAAGTTTTTAAACATCTTTGAAATATGGTCTCTCAAAACGTTTAGATTTTATCTGTACTGAAGAGACATAAGTTGTCAAAATGCGCATATGCAGAATTTAAATTCACAGTAACTTCGGTATTTAGTCATTTGTTACCACTGGGTCGATGCCACTGCTGGTGGACTGTTAGTCCCCGAGGGCATTCACCAGCCCAGTAGTCAGTAGTTCGGTGCTGACCCGAAAACCGATACTATTTGGAACCTTACAATATCTAAATTTTTGTAAATTTTGTTGAAAACTAAGGGTATCTCCCTCTTGCAAAGCTCTGTCCTTGGCTGATTTTGGCTTAAAATTTAGATCATATTGGTTATTTGTTCTCTCTCAGTTTTTAAACATCTTTGAGTTTATTGTCTTCCAAACGTTTAGATTTTATATGTACTGAAGAGAAATAAGTTGTCGAAATGCGCATATGCAGAATTTAAATTCACAGTAACTTCGGTATTTAGTCATTTATTACCACTGGGTCGATGCCACTGCTGGTGGACTGTTAGTCCCCGAGGGTATTCACCAGCCCAGTAGTCAGTACTTCGGTGCTGACCCGAAAACCGATACTATTTGGAATCTTACAATATCTAAATTTTTGTAAATTTTGTTGAAACCTAAGGAGTATCTCCCTCTTGCAAAGCTCTGTCCTTGGCTGATTTTGGCTTAACATTTAGATCACATTGCTTATTTGTTCTCTCTCAGTTTTTAAACATCTTTGAGTTTATGGTCTTCCAAACGTTTAGATTTTTCTGTACTGAAGAGATATAAGTTGTCGAAATGCGCATATGCAGAATTTAAATTCACAGTAACTTCGGTATATAGTCATTTGAAAGGATATGATGAAATAAAATTTTCAAAAATTAATTGTGTGGTCACGTTTCAAGATTGAGCTTAAACCACAGAAAAAAAATATTTTCAATACCTTATTAATGCAAAAATTCGTGAAATTGTATAACTCAAGATATATACTCCTTCGAAGTGGTATTATGAAGTTATTTTTCTATAAATGAAATTGAAATTTTTTTTAGAGTAGGTTTTAACCGTAGACTTAAAAAAACTTACATTTTCTGAAAGTTGAATAACAATGAGAATTCTAAGCTATAAATAGGATAAATGGATGGAATTAAATTCTGAATCCTTTTCTTATTATATAAGCTTAAAATGCCAAATTGCGAATTCGTTTCTCATTGGCTAGAACAATAGTAAGGGTTATCGATTTAAACTCAAATTTCCGATTCCAATCGAAAACTGCAGTTGCAAAATACATGGTATTTTGGACGGAAACCATAGTTTTAAATACTAAGTATTTCGCATTTTGACTATCGCGTGCCATACATCTTCTCGCAGTATATTGCAAAATGCCAAACATTTTATTTATATGCAATAAGATAAAAATAAAAAAGAAACCACCAAGACGGCAAAATAACAATCAAAATGAAAATTTTAAAAAATCAATTGAAGTGATTTTCTATGTCAAAGTTCATCAGTTTATTCATGTTTATTGGAAATAGTTTTTTTTCATGTGGTCATTTTAATCATGAATCGAGATCTTGGCCATCACAGGATAGGGGGAATGAATTAAAGTAATCACTCCCTCTGTCTATGCATTTCGCAATCTATATTCAAAGACCAAGTTCTAAGTGGATTCACAGTAATATTTTGCTGTAATGAATAAATATTGACATTTGCAATTGTCCTCATGGTATTTTAGCTTTGTCATTGGTTGATCGCTCAGAAATGTTGCGATATATATCTCAATTGAACTCGCCAAGTCAAGCATTTTTAAACGTAAAAATTGTGACGAGAAAAAACTCGCCAAACAACATTACAAAGATACAGAAACGCTAAAAGTTCCACCTAAAGACAACACCTTACCTACTATATACTGGATACCTATACTTCACAAAGATCCCTGTAAAGATCTTTTTTGGGGGGGTGGGGGGGGGTTCGAGTTATTGTTTTAGAAAAAAAAATTCTCCATCCATTTAACCAGTGCACTTACCTGTATAAAGACGTTCGTAATAAAATATTGTGAAAAAATATATCAAAACTCTGGCGTGAATTACTTTTAGAAAGTAAAAATATCTATTTAAGTTTTAGATAAATTCGATAAAAAAGACAAGTTTCATTCTATTGACAGTTGTGATTTTTCAACACTTTATACAACCCTTACGCATAATTTGATTGAATCTAAATTGGGACAATGTAAAAATTGTCTTTCAAATTTTCGGGTTTTCAGTTCATTTGCTGTAACAAAACGCAAGGATTCTTCTCCAAAAACAATTACAACAACTATTGCTCCTGGGTATGTGATAATATAATTAAGGCACCGAATTCCTTGCTAGACAACATTTATGTTCGATTGGCACCAATGTTTATCATTTGGTAATTTGAATCCCCATGGGTACTAATTGTGCATCTCTCATTGCAGATCTTTTTTCTGTTCTGTTACGATTATGAACGGGACTTCATAAAAAAAAACTACTAAATGGAACTGTACACAACAGTGATAAATTTATTTCAATTTTCAATGAAAATAGCGGGTACATTAACGATATCCTTACTATTGACAACCCCAAGGCTTTAGATTATGTCGACACATGCATTTATCTATAATAACTTAAACTTAATAAAGCAAACAATTATTCTAAATACTGCCCTTTTTGGATCATCATTTACTCTGGTAAAATAAGAAACTAACATTTATGATAAAAGGGATGATTTTGATTTCACTATTACTAATATCCCCTTTCTTGACGGCGACATTCAACTAGCTCCTTAAACGCGTACGATTCGCTCGCGTTTGTTCTATCCTTGACGATTTTAATAAGCGTAACCTTACTCTCAAGTCTTTTAAAAAGTTTTACAGAAGATATGAACATTTGATATCTAAATATGACGAGACTCGCAAACAGCTAATAACAAACGGCATTTCTCACCGTCCATTATATGGAAATATTGTTAAAAAATGTCAGAAACTGATAAAAAAAATTCAAGAAAACTGGGACGTAGCCCACATTCAATAAGCAATAATGGATATCGACGGGATATTCTACGCAAATCCGTTAAACTGGCTTGGAT
Source organism: Modiolus philippinarum (assembly GCA_002080025.1). NCBI lineage: Eukaryota > Metazoa > Mollusca > Bivalvia > Mytilida > Modiolidae > Modiolus > Modiolus philippinarum. The sequence goes on along the minus strand of MJUU01016707.1, from coordinate 32,864 downwards.
TTCAGTGGCCTGAAGATTTTACACATATACTGTACTCTCACTGATACTGCCGATGTCTACTGAAGTACAAGACGACTCTTTACTAAACCCTTCGGGAAGTTTTTAGTTTGATTTTTTTCCGTAGTTCGACAGTGTTTTACCAGCAGACTAGGTTCCTTGAGCTAGCCGACAGTTAAGCGATGAGCACTCTTTGATCCATCTTTCTAAAATACGTTTGGCATATTTTTTCTTTCCGAGATAGTGGTCACAAAGTTAGTAGTCTACCTGTATTGGGTTCTATCAGAGTTTTAACTATACGATAGGGAAACGGGATACAGAAGGGGTACCCATAATCTGGTTGTGAAATTGTGGATTTCATGTGTTTAGGTTATAGTACTGCTGATGAGGAATTTATTTCCGAAATGTCTATACAGCTCATTGAAATTACTTGCAGTTGGAGTGAACATATGTGTTATGGTCTCATGTTCATTTACTCCATATCCTATCGTAAAAATGTAACTTTACCGCTGGCTTTTGATAGTGCCGGTACCAATTCTGGGTATCCCGAGTTCCTATCGCTATTTATTTTTGTATTTTGTCTTGTTTAGTGTTTTTTCTAGTGCAGTTCGTAGTGAATTGTGGCATGTGATTGATTTCGGCCATTGTAGGTGTTTACTGTTATCCTGTGTTTGTTATTAAATCAAACTGCATTCCAATATCACAATGATGACAGCAATGACGCTTTGATAAGCGGATTGATGGATGGATAATAAATGACTACACTTACACGAATTTGACATAACCGGTTTTGACCCAACCCTGGATTGACTCACTGATAGTGTGACGGGTGCCGCTAGAGGAGCAGGACATGCTTACCCATCCGGAGCACCTGATGTCACTCCCGGTTTTCATCGGAGCACCTGATTTCATCGGAGCACCTGGTGTCACTCCCGGTTTTATGGGAGTTCACACTGTCAGAACTTTAGTTTTTCGTGTTGTCTTGTATATCATACTGTATGATTTTAGCTTTGGCTTCGTGAGTGATGTTTGTACCACCGATTTGTCCTTGTGAATGTTTGAATACTATGGAGATTTGCTAAAGCTTTTCAAAATTTTACCTTGGTGCTGTTTGAGGGTTATAGAAGTAACAAGTGCCATGGATTTTAATTGGTTTTGTCTAAGGGTTAGAAAAGGACATTAACCAATCCGCCTTCAATCAGATCTTCCAAAACAATATATGTCTCACTGATAGTGTGACTAGTGTCGTTAGGACATGCTTACCCTTCCGGAGCACCTGATGTCACTCCCGGTTTTCATGGGAGTTCACACTATGAGTGCCTTAGTTTTTAATGTCGTCTTTTTATTTCCGTGCTTGTAACTGTCTCACGTCCTTGTTTTGTCTTTGTTTTTCTCTGTTGCCATTTTTGCCATGTCTTCGTATTTCGATTTTTGTAGTCTTCGCTTCCCTTGTTCCTTCGGTATTCTACTGTCGTTGTTTTATTAAACTATTGTTTCAATAAACTGATATATTGATTGCCTTTTTATTCGTGGGTGAGTATTGAGCATAGTCTGATATTTCATAATTGTCATGCATAAGTTGTATGCTATCAATGACGTTAGTTTTCATTAATTTAATTGTATTTTTTTTTTTGTGATGTCTTTTGAGGGCTCTTTTATTTCATTTTATCATCCGGTACGTGGTCTTAAATAACAAAGATACCAAAAAACAAGAGGATCTCAAGAGACTGTATCGCTCACCTGGGCCATGGCTGACATATACAGTTACAATAATTCCAATGTTTTAAGGGCATCTTTTTCAAATTTGTTAATAGACATTGATGTAATATTATTTTAAGTTAAACTATTTTCCAGACTGGCATCTATTTTGGATGCAGGTGCAGACCTACTGTCTTTCTTGAAGGGGACCATCAATAGACCATAGCGCAGATCTGAAAAAACTTTTATGCAGGGGACCCTCTTAGGAATATTGTGGTCAAGTTTGATTTCAATTGGCCCAATAGTTTCAGAGGAGAAGATCTTTGAATGTGTTTTCCCATAAGGTCCAATGTTAAAACTATGATCCCGCTGGCGGCCATCATGGATATAGCGCGGATCTGAAACAACAACTTTTTTGCAGGGGACCAACTAAGGACTATTGTGGCCAAGCTTGGTTTCAATTGGCCTTGTAGTTTCAGGGGAGAAGATCTTTGAATGAGTTTTCCCATAGGGTCCAATGATCCCCGCTGGCGGCCATCTTGGATATAGCGCAGATCTGAAAAACAATTTTTTTTTTTGCAGGGGACCATCTAAGGACTATTGTGGTCAACTTGGATCTCAATTGGCCCAGTAGTTTCAGAGGAGAAGGTCTTTGAATGTGTTTCCCATAGGGTCCAATGTTAAAACTATGATCCCCGCTGGTGGCCATCTTGGATATAGCGCGGATCTAAAAAAAACAATTTTTTTGCAGGGAACCATCTAAGGACTATTGTGGCCAAGCTTGTTTGCAATTGGCTCAGCAGTTTCAGAGGAGAAGATCTTTGAATGTGTTTTTCCATAGGGTCCAATGTTAAAACTATGATCCCCGCTGGCGGCCATCTTGGATACAGCGCGGATCTGAAAAACAATTTTTTTAAGAGGACCATCTAAGGACTATTGTGGCCAAGTTTGGTTCTAATTGGCTCAGCAGTTTCAGAGGAAAAGATCTTTGAATGTGTTTTCCCATAGGGTTCAATGTTAAAACTATGATCCCCGCTGGCGGCCATCTTGGATACAGCGCGGATATGGATATGAAAAACAAGTTTTTGTAGGGGACCATCTAAGAACTATTGTGGCCAAGTTTGGTTTCAATTGGCCCAGTACTTTCAGAGGAGAAGATTTTTGAATGAAAAGTATACGCCGGACGGACGACGGACGGACGACGGACGAAAAGGGATGAAAAAAGCTCACCCTGGCTATAGCTAGGTAAGCTAAAAACAAGTTTCTTAAGGAACAGTAAAATTTTGTTATACTGTAACCTCTCATTAACAGGATCCAATAATGTGCATAATCAAAAGATAAATAAAAGGACGTACGCATTACTAAGATATCGAAATGGGAGGCCAAATCTTGTACCAAGGACATCTATTGAGTGCTGTACGCGGAACGAAGCCTTGGTGTTTTAATTGGTTAGAATTTTGATAGTAACAGTAAATTTCGATAAAACGCAAGCTGAAATTTTGACGTAGACAAGTTTGACTAATGGGCTGTCGAATACCCTCGGAGGCTTCTTGTTCTACCATGTATTGAACTTTGCAGTCATATAACATCCAATGTCAATTAAATATAGTCTCTAACCTTGTTTCGAGTTTATTACGGATATTTCTCACATCGAGATAGATAAATTTTCACCTTTTAAAGTTCGATGTTTACCCGAGAACTTTAAAATGTGAAAATTTAACTATCGAGATATGAGAAATTATCGTAATAAACCGGAAAACAATGTTAGAGATTGTTTCTTTAATTCCTACTCATTTTGTTAAGTAAAGCGATCTCCGTAATCTCCAGTCTCAAGTATGCCGCCATTTTGTTGCTATCACCGTAACTATGTGTATCATTGTGCCATTTATTGAAAAGAGTGTTGAATATAATATTTTTGATAAAAATGTCATATTTCAATAAATTGAGTTATCTTAGTCATAAAAACGCAAAAACCATTTCGCTAGACAATGATGCAGGTGTTGATTTCATCAACATCCGGTTGCACTATTTTTAGAAACTGGCACGAGACATTGACATGATTGACCAATCGCCAACTGAGATCAAATTTTCAAACATGTTGATTATTATGCCGATAACTCATCTGTCAGGAGGTGATTAAATTTGCTAGCAATTAGAAAAAAAAGCTTCCTGTATAGTGGTTTATCATTTGCTATTATTTTATGTGTTTATCAATATATTCTAGTCTTCGGTATATTTAACTAAATACGTTGACCAATAAAGCTATAATCAATCATTCTTGTACTGATTTTACATGTGAAGCACAATCTGTTTTAAATATACTACAAGAAGAAAAAACAAGACTGTAAATTGCTTCAATAGATATAAATTGCATTTACTAGGAAGACTAAAAAATGAGTAAAATTTATAATTCAGTATTAAGTTTATATTCAAGTATGGAATAAAATTTTTCTGATATGCCGTATATCTTTATATCTGAGTCCTGGGACTAAGCATTGATTTATTTAAATTGGAAACCATTAGGTAATACTTGAAATTCAATTAAATTCAATTACTGGTTCACAAAAATAGATATTTTGTATGAATAGAAATATGTCATAGGAACCGCATAGATTAAAGAACACATTAATAACACATATTTCCCAGACACAGTATTTTACGTGAATTGTTATATAATTTCCCATAAAATTGTCGTGCAAATGGTCCGAAAGCATTCACGTATAAAATCCTTTCCACAAAAATGGAATTGCAAAACGGATTAGGAATAGCATGTATGTCGGAATAAACTTATATTAAATTGATACAATGCTGCTTTGATGAAATAAGAATTTTTAAGATGAAAAACATTTTAGAAGGCTGGAAATGTTAATGGGCAGAAGGCGGCGTCTAAGGACACTTCAAACATATCATACATATCAGAAAAAATATGTGCAAGATCATTTAACAAGCGAGTTTATCGTAAGTACAATTTTGTTTATTTCTGAAGGACCAAATTGTGTTACTGGTCAAAGCTACACGTGCAATATTCGAAAAAAAAGTGAAACAGTAAAGTAAGTGAGAACCTCAGTGAGAACCTCAAACCGTCAGTGTAAAACCAATAATCCAAGGACCATGGCAACATCGCAAAAACAAAAAACAAAGACATAACATCATATGCAAAGATGAACAACATGGTCAAAATAAAAAACCATGGGTGAGATCAGGTGCACCGGTAAAGTTAGTATTCCCTACTTCTTATAAGACACTCTGCCGTGTTGAACATGAACAAATAAAGGGATATAGAGTAAATGTACATGGGACAAAATCCCTATTAATACATTTCAACTCTTGTAGTAAAGTCAAATGTACTAGAGTAAAAACAAACTTTAGCCGTAAAGAGAAATACCTGTTGTCATTTATGAAACAGATATCCCATAGCGGCCCACAAGATCGTGATGTCGGCCGTAAAACTTCTGTAGTGATGACTTCAATTTATGGGTAGCCTACCCTTGCTAAAGTAGCCTATTTGTAAGCAACCGTGCTCTATCAAAATTGTCATTCTATATACCATAGGCCCTTCAGTGGGGAATGAGTTAGTAGATGTAAACTCCATATGCTGGCGCTTTTGGAAAGTTGCTACAAAAGAAAAGGGAAGTTGTCTATTGCAAAATTGAAGTCATCGCATTTGTCATACAGCCTAGTTTGTAGTGTATTTCTGTTGATATTTTAAGATGAAGGTCAAGGAGGGAGGCCGATTTGGAAGTATCTTTAGTATCCTGAATTTCGAGCTTGCATGTTCGGAGAGATCAGATCAAGAAATTACCAAAGCAATGGTTGTTTAGTTATAAAATATCATCTTTATAACGGAAACTAAAGGACTGGGTCAGTTTCTTATCTTTCCCTTGAATTCGCACAATCAATACACCGAGGCTGTAGTCTAAATTGATGTTTTTAAAATCAAAACTTAAAAACACAGATACATTTGATATAATAGAGTAAAAACAAACTAGAGAACCCGGTTGAGGTAGTTCTACTACCTATACAACCACTGTAGTCTATCACCACTGCGGTGTGAGTTCGCGTCCCAATTTGTACATTACACAAAGGGTGCACACGACTTACAATCATAAGTGATAAGGTATGTCAGCTACCTACCAAAGGTCGGTGGTTCTCCACGGGCACTCCGGCTTCCTCCACCACTAAAACTGACCGTCATGAGATAGCTGAAATACCGCTGAAAGTGACGTTAAACCCCATATCGATCAATCTTTCATTTGATTTAAAATGTCTGATAGGCACACAAAGAACTTTACTATGTCCCTGTCCTGTATACGAAGAAAGAAAAAAGAAAGTGGCTTAAATATCTGACATTTTTTCTTTCAAAGTCCTTCAAATTATTGACAGGTTTTGTCTTGTTTGTTATGGTATGGTTTGTTACAGGAAATGTTAGTATTGTGGACATAGATATAAATATCATAGCTAATACACAAAATATCTAGTTTTGTTATATGTATCTGGTCAAATTTTAGGTAATTATAGATTAAAGAAAGTTTCATCTTCACAAGCATCCATTGCATTTCAAATACCGAAAATATCCATTTTTTATGTTTTCGGTCAAATTACAGCAAAGCCCCAGTCCCACTGTCACGTTTCAAGCCTCCGGTTTTACTTCGTTTTCAAAACGTAGTGATCCCGCTATATACGTAGCGAAGCGTAACAATGCGTAGTTAAAAACCGTTATATACGTAGCGATACGCAGACCAATTTTTATTAGTCCCGTTTGTATTGGTCTACTCATGCAAACGAGGCCAAAAATTGATACGTAGTACATACGTACTAGAACGTACTAAACCGTATTATGATGCGTAGTAAACACGTAGTTGATACGAAGGGAAGCGTAATATAGAGGTGTGAATACGTTTTACTACGTTTATGCTGGGTTGCACTACGTTTGGGTACGTTCTGTCAGGTTTTAGTCTACGCATTATACGTTTTAGTACGGTTTATTACGTTTCATCACGTAATCATACTTCGTGCTACGCTTTGCTACGTATTACCACGTTTAAATGTAGTATGCGTATGTTTTTTTACCACTCTAGTCAGACAAACATTATTCTTCTAGAAACAGCAAGGTATATCATCATAATCTCAAGTAAAAAAAACAACATATTACCAGCTATAACAGATCAGGCTATAACTAACCATGCACAGACGGTGAAACATTTAGAACAATGTTCATCCCAACTGAAACAATGTGTGTGTCAACAAAATTCAATAACCTAC
>MJUU01016707.1:14730-25687 GCA_002080025.1 Modiolus philippinarum | reverse complement strand
ATCATACTTCTTGCTACGCTTTGCTACGTATTACCACGTTTAAATGTAGTATGCGTATGTTTTTCTACCACTCTAGTCAGACAAACATTATTCTTCTAGAAACAGCAAGGTATATCATCATAATCTCAAGTAAAAAAAAAACAACACAGATCAGGCTATAACTAACGAAACTTGCCCCACCATTTAGAACAATGTTCATCCCAACTGAAACAATGTGTGTGTCAAAAAAATTCAATAACCTACTTAAAACTTTTGGGAGATCACATTATGAGATTGATCACTTCTTTAGCCTCAGACTTTATTCATATAATGACCTCCATCTTGCACATTCATGATATGCATGGAAGAAGGTACATAACTTATCCTCTGCAAAGTTCAAGGAGTTGACACAAACTAATTGATGATTACCCAACTCTTTTTTTTTCAGTTGTGCAGAAAAATTGAATAAATAACCAAAAGTCCAATATTTTAAAAACATTCAGAAAGTACACAAAACATTTATGTTTCAAAAACAACAGATGAAAAATACTTATTTTTACTTTTAGCTATTTCTTTAAGGTGAAGCTTATGAAAAGTTTTCGCACACATCAAAACAGTGGTTGAACTGGTACAATGGAATGCACAAACCATATTTTTTCATGTCTGGTGTCACCGCTGCATTGTCAGGTTTTGTTCTGTGACGTTGTGATAAAGGGAAAATTCATACACAAGGAACAATTTTTGTATATGAGTGAATTGCCATTTTTCCTGCGAACTACCTGATAGTTCAGCAGCGTCATCAATCGGGAAAAGCATTGAGGTTTATATATTCAGGTTTTTTCAATGAACATCTTAATGAAAAGGCGACAGATGGGGATGCTCCTCTGAAAGAATGGCCTGTGAAAATATCAACAACAATAGCAGCTCTCAACAAAACAGTTCAACCACCTGAATAATTTTATATTGTAATATGATTTTTTAAATTTCCTTTGATCTTTCAATGCTCTAAAGACCGATATTCCGTGTAGAATGCATTAATTTCACTATTTGGAAGTTATTGCACTGTAGAAAAGTTCAGTTCCTGTACACAATATAAATACAATGTGATAGGAGGGGCTTTATTCAGTGCATTAAATTCATGCAAATAAGATGATAATGCATTGCTTGACTCCTCCCTCAGAAAATTCAGAAGCCAATGACATTCATCTGTTCTTTTATTATTGTAAACAGCTAATTTTAGTAAATAACTGTCTTTATTATTGTAGTACCTATGGCATGGAAATTTTACTCGGGCCTTTCTTGTCAGAAAGATGATTTTTATATGTTCCTTTTTTCGAGTCTTTTATTCTGAATTTGTCAAATTGAAATTTTGCACGTTTATTCTTCTTCTGTTCCAACCTGTGCCCCTCCCAAACAGCGAATTGCCATTCAAATTTAGTTATTTACAGGAGCAATTCCTGTTACTGGTATTTTATTGTCGAGGAACGGATATGGTCTAAAGATACAACACACATTGCGAATGTCTTTTCTATAAAGGAACCTTATAACTCAGTATGGACAGAAGTCCCAGGTTCCTCTGCCCACGGTCCTAGCAAAAAGAAAAAAGGCCGCCAGCATGGTAGAGGTATCGGACTTTATTGACCGATGTAACTGTTCATTAAAATGCAGAAACTAAGTGCTAATTATGTAAACATGAGGGGGCGAACATACGATTTCTCTAGGGGGGTGGTGGGGGAGGGGGTGGACGATTTAATCTAGAAAAATTATTTATTTTCAAGTTCTCAAACAATTATTTTCGCAAAATGCCACATCAAAATCGTGTATTTGTATTGCAACATTTTTTTTTATTCAAATCAAATCCCGAAAATCAGATTGTCGTCCCCTTATTGTTGTGTACCGTTTACATGTACAGAAACGTTTTGTGTTGGATCTACAAAATACCTATTATGCACACATGAGTGAAAGCAGCATTTGATTTTCTGGAAATATGGGGGAGGGGGGGTGCTATGATTTTTCTTTCAAATATAGTTGTAAATTGAGCGGGTGAAAAAAAAAAACAGGTGCAGTATATTTCTCCAAACAAGGTACGTACATGTGTGATAAAAATTAAACTTTATTTGCACAAATAAACCTAACGGGTTTAAGCAAAAATATAAAATGAACAACCCGATGAACAATGACACAAATCAAAGCTCCGATGGAGCTGAATCTCGAAGTCCTGAAAATCTACACGTTGAAAAACTTCGTAGTCATCCAAAGAACTGCTGCATACGTCTGCATGTATTAAGTTATTTCTTAAAACGTGAAAATAATCGGATTGTGTGATTTCGCATGTCGATTTCATTGCTATAAATATATGCAATACGTACACTGTCACAGGTAAACAAATGTTATTTTCATCTTTGACATATTATTCCGCGACAGGTTCGTTGATCCGAGACGCAATATAAAAAACGAGTAAATAGGACCTCATCCAACTTCCATCCAATATTTGATGGAGTTGGACAACATGTTTGATGGGGTGTTTACACGATCAATCTTGAGTTGGATGCAGCTGTACAGGTAAAAGTTTGAAGCGAGTTTGATGGAAAAAACTGATCGTGTAAACGCACCTTAAGTTGATAAACATGCATATTGTTTTCAATTTAATATAACAACACCGTATTCAACTTAAGAAAATGAAGAAATATAACTTAAAAACACAATGTATACGATTTTGAAAGAAACTTGCGCACTATGTTTTATCGGAAGCACGAAGATCATCTTTTAGATCTGTTAATAGGCTTGAAGCTTCACGTGATTTTTTCTTGTCATACATCTCTCCAGCCATTTCATGGCTTCGAGATAAAAACAAAAATAAAACACCTAATTACCTTACAAACTGCAACACAACAGTACCTCTTGAAATGTGGACTCGTTTTAAATCACGTGCTAATTGTACGTTTAGGGCTGTGGTGATTGTTACCTGTCATTCATTTTAAAAATCATTAGCATATTTAACACACTCTTGGTAACACGTTTTTCATTGGTCATATTACAAATAATATATAGCACCGCCTTACTCATTAAAATATTTATTGCACTCAAACCGCTACGCGGTTTTCGTGTTTTCGTGCAGTTCATATTTTAATTTGTAAGAGCGGTGCTATATATATATATAACACAAGTCAAATAAAAATAGACTTGATGACTACAGACATCTTTAGTATTAAAAATATAATATTAGTAAGTACAAACAACACTAAAAGCAGGCTTTTCAATTTTTTGGTAAAGAAACTTATTTTCTAAAAATCTTTTTAAAGTTCATCTCTTTTAAAATCAATACCAACCTGTTCTTCATTTTAATCCATGAATTTTGTGTGAAGTGGTGATAAGATTTGAAGTCTAGTTGCAGAAATCGCTTAAATAAGCAATGAAGAGATATGGAGTAGATGCACATGAGACAAAGCCTCTACAAATAATATTTGTTCCACAAATAAATGGTAAAATCATGCAATGGAACAACGCTTTTAATATTGTTCTTCATCTTGAAGTCACCATGAGGCCTTCAATAATGAGCTTTACTCATATACCTCATAGTAAGGTCAAGACGGCCCCCAAAGCTTAAAACTAAAAGCAATCAACTTCAATGTTAAGTCCTTTAAAGACAAGTCGTCCAATGGATATAAAGCACACAAAGGGTGTACATATATTTTCTTCGTCTGTCCAGAACATGTCTGGAACGTCCTCTGTGCCCCTGGTCAATAAAGTGAAAAAAGAACAGTCCGCACAACAAATATGGTGGACAGTTTCATGATTGATACGTTGTTGTTAAACCGATGCGTGATCGTGACTGAAATTACTAATTAGATTCTGAGAAAATAAATAATCCTTAGAGTGTATGTAATTATTCCATGCCAAGGAAAATGAAAAAGCCTGAAAATAAGCATGGATATTTCAAAAATGATCTCCTTTTACTGCCTCCTACAAATATCAAGGCATTTGATCAAATTTGAGAAATTTAAAGAAAGAAATAATTTTATAAGTTAATTAAAAATTTTGCCTATGATTGTGAGTATTTTCTCTTACCTTTTAGTCAAGTTTATGAAGATATCAAAAATCTTATTTCCGAATGCAAATATGAAATATTGGTAAAAAATATTTTTTACCATTTAGAATTATTCACATAAGTTTTAAAATGTGACTTTTTAGTTCTCCTTTTCTTTCCAAACTTTAGTTTAAATCAATGGACATTAGTCATGTTCTGCTTCGCAAAACAAAAATGTAATCAGATCTGAACAAACGACGCCATATTGGATTCTGTCTGCACTACCTAAAAAGATGGTGCACACAGCAGTGTTCCGGATGTTCTCGCACAGTGTTCTGGTGCACTGTATTGACCAGAACATGTCCAGAACGTTCTGGACAGACGAAAAAAAATATACCCAAAGTATACATAAAAAGCCAACATATACGAATACCACGCTCAACGTAGTAGACCGTAGTTGAAACGTAACGAACCCTAGCAATACCTACTAAAACGTAGCTTATACCGGACGAAACGTACTAAAACGTTGTGAAACCTGGATAATTCAAATCAAGTAACCGTAGTAAAACCGCGCAAAACGTAGGGAAACGTACTAAACCGTAGCATAAACCTAATAAAACGTAGAGACCGTTAAAATATGAAAAACCGGAGGCTTGAAACGTGACAGTGGGACAGAGGCTTAAGTGTTTTAAAGGTGTTTTTTTATTGTAGCCATCTTTATAATATCAAATGCCGCAAAATTTCCTTTGGTCAAATTACAAGAAGATTCGGGTATTGTTGCTAAGAACTCCTAACCATAACTGTTTTAATATTATTCCAGATTACTGCTTTTAGAAGAAAAAGGTATAGCTATGAACGCTTTAATAGATGGTTTCTTGAGATTTCTATTGCAGTCAAATGTTAACAGTCCAAAAAGTCATTGTGTGAAATTATCTCCCTTCTAAACATGCTAATGAGGTGGGCGTAAACTTCATTAGCCATATTTTAGAAACACGCCGTCTGTTGATGGTGCATAGTAACGGCTGGATATTAAGCTTGTTCGGGTATATAAATCACAAAGGAATGATGCATTTAGTAAAACAAAACATTTACAAAATAAAAGTTAGCAATTTGTCTGCTATTGCACGTTAAATTGTTTATAGTTAATGTCAAATGTCTTCAATGCGACCACACTTAAATTAACATGTCGACAATAAAGTATTATTAAAAGGCAAAAAGTTACCGGGGCGGTCACAATTGCTGTATCAAAAGATAGCCAAAGGATTAATCTTGAAAGGAAAATATGAAATAATTGATATCAAAGATGTGTATTTCAAAGATCCAAAATGATATCCCGTAACCAAGGTATAAGTGAGGGTGGTATTTTCCATTGTGCTCATTATTTGGCGTTAAATATTATTTATAAACACTGCCAAGGAACTCACAGGGATCAAGGTACCCCATTATGATAAAATTATACGAAAATAATGGGAAGGTTTCGAGATTTCTGTATCTAAATATTTATTTGGAACGGTAGTCGAATGTTTACTGTACCATTTAATCCATTAAAACAAATTAATTATAGACAAAAAATCAAATTACGATTACCTGAATGGGCCTCTGACTTTGAGTTGTAATCCTGACGTATATAGTTAAATTCGATTTCATTTCTAAAAATAGAGCCAGTATTGTAGCAGAATCCACGAACTTAAGGGTTTTATTCTGGAAAATTGTGTGGAAGGGCGGAAATGAAATTTTGCACAAGTATTGATCAATTCTTTATGATCAGTATGCTAATTTTTGAGAAAATCTGGAGATGAATATTTGAGTCATCCAGACTTCAGTTCACTTATACAGCAATTTACACACTAATAACAAACTTTACAATCAAACGGCGAACATTTACATTATTTCTGAACCTTAATGAAATACACGATTTAAAAAATCATTAATTTTTTCTAACTAGAAGCAACTTTTTGGAATCTGTAACTACGGAAAACAATCTAAGTAGACCTTTTTTGTTTAGTTTAAAACACGATACAAAATGGCAGTTGTTCCAATCTTCCCAATTTTTTGTACAGTGTTGTATCTTTTTAAGATACATCGGAATATCAATTAAAAAATACGGGTCACCATGCTTGTTTTTCTATAAAACGCAAAGGAAAAATATGGACTTTGGTGCCAAATTTACAAAGACAAATAGTGAAAATCTAGAATTCAAGTTTTTGCGACGTTTCTGTATTTCAGAATACACGAATGTTGACAAAAAACTAAAACTAACATTTTGTAGAGCTCGAAAGCCTGAATCCAAACATATAAGGAAAAACATATGTCGCCATCCTTGTTTTTGAGATACAGCACGTCAGACTTGGCTAACACGCGTAAAAAGTGTTAAAATACGTGACGTTATAATAAATTACGTTATATTTGTTTATTAAACTCGATGTTTAACTGCTTAACTCAGATTTAGTGGAGAGTTGTCTAGTCATGATAAAATAAATTTGTCGAATTGTGTGGTTTCGATTTATATGACTAAAGCTAGAAAATATATGAATTAATGGTCATTTTTTTCAGACTGACAGGAAATTTTGTGATGATTTAAATAGGTTAATTTAAAACCATTCTTTTAATCTAAATCCCCAATATAATTTACCTGAATTATATTTGCTTTTTAATTTCTATATTATTTACAAAATTACACTATCAGACTTTCTATTTATAAATAACTCAGTTGTTTGATAGAAGGCAGATATTTGAATCTGAATGAACAAATATGACAGGATACGATATTAGTGTATATGGAACAAAACTCCTACAAAAACATTGTAAGGTTAAGCAAAAGGAACAAGGCTTCTGTTGTTGTTCTTGATCTGGAAGTAACCATGATACCCTCGACATTGAACAAACACTCATGCCACATAGTACCTGTTTGAATGGAATTATCTTGCTGGATGCTGAACAACGCTATACACACTTGTCTCGACAGGTCAAGGATGCAGGGTCGTAAATAGACATAAATGTCTTACAAACACTGTCACCCGTTTCCCTGTAAAGCGACAAAGACAATACAACAAATAACGAACACTTGGTACTCATCAGAACTTGATGGACATATTATATCTGTATATATACATTTATATATATATATATATATATATATACAGACGGCCAGAAATATAGTTTAATTTTTCGAAAATCCGACACATAGTATAGCAGACTCCAATTCTGATTTCATTGTTTGTTTGTTTGTTTGGTTTTGTTTTGTTTATTTGTGTGTGTTTTTTTTTTTTCGTTTTTTATGCTCCATATTTGATAGTTTCCAACTTTTCCCCTGATGGATTTAATAATTCCAGTCCGAAAGAACTCTGTATTGGAGCATACACACTGTGGTAGTTTTATGAATATCTTTTTCTAAAGGAAACCGTACAATAAAACAGATAAATAACGAGGAACATCAGAGACGGGAACTTATGTATACTTGGAAGACAGAAAATTAATGTCGCAGTACCACTATGGAGGGTTAGTATACAGGGGGAATTGAATCTGCAATTCCAATAAAACAACTTTTATTTTCCGAATTCTCAAGAATATTACTTTCAATATCGAGTCCCAAAAATGACAATTCAAATCCCGGATCCCGTCAAAGATTATCAAGCTGGATGAAATGGATGTCCCGAAAGTCCTCCCTCCCTTTTCCTGTCTGGCACTCTCCCTGGTGTTAGATTCTTATATCGTTGGTCTATGGCGAAGTTAATAACAGAAATATCTTAGTTCTACGATTGTCCTGTTATTTCGTCAAGTTGTAGTGTATCTGTGATTTAGTCTGTTATTCATTTGAACTCTCTTTCTTTCGCTTTTCCACTTTGTTTCATATATCTGATATCTTGATTTGCACTGACGCCTCTCATGTTCAAATAAACGAGCTCATGTGACGGATTTCACATAAAAACCATTTTCCATGTTTTTTTTTCTCTCCCTGTAGCGATATGATTAAATCAGCAAATTAGAAAAAGTCTGGGGAAATAAAAAATATTTTGTTTAATTCTTTTTTATATATTTTTGATCCGAAGAAATATTTAATTTCTATATGGTAAAATATAAAATCTTAGCTGCAAACAAGGATCGGCAAGTTAGTGGTTTTGTATTTGTTTTTGCTGGTTTTTTTTCCTATGCTTATTGTTTTATTTTTATTTTTCTAGTTTTATTTGATTATTAATTTACATTATTTGTCATTTGAAAATCTTTCAATGTACGCTTGGGATTACAATAACAGTCGTTGTGTATGAAATTCGCACTGAAAATATTACTTCGACTGAACACAGGTAACACAGAATGTAATGCAGAAAATAAATTAAGAGTAACTAGTATAAAAATATTATCCATCTATGTTATTTTACACCTAAGTTTATTCTTTTTATTTATCTTATAAATTAAATAAGTTTATCTCGTAATGAATGGTCATTGTGTTAAAATTTATTAACGTTTTCATTGCCGTCGATTGACGTCAGGCGCGATAACTCTTGGTGTAACGTCATTTAGTATCGTGTAACTTTATAATGAAGTATTTTAATAAGTAAATACAATGCTGTGTCTTCATTTATTCCAACAATATATGTTTGTATATATGTTATTTGTATTCACATACCCCTGTTGGGGTCTTTTGTCTTAATAAAGAACTTGAACTTGAACTTGAACTTGAACCTTAATGAAGAGTTCCATTTCTTTTGTTTAAAACAAATCACTGATCGGCCTGTTAAGTTCCAGCAGCTAATAGAACCATTCTATGTTAACTTTTTTGTGAGAAGTTATGTCTTCCCCAAACTAAATATTTTACGAAAGGATATGGAGTAAATGAACATGAGACCATAACACATATGTTTACTGCAACTGCAATAATTTTAATGAGCTGTATGGCCATTTCGGAAATTAATTCCTCGTCAGCAGCACTAGAACCCAAAGAAAGGAAATCCATAATTTCAAAAAATGTTTCAAATGCATAAAACCAAACGATATCCGAATAATCAGTAATATCAAATATAGCTAAGGACAAAACTACGATGGAGGGAGTTAATCCTTAGGTTTTAGAATTTACATAAAGTTACATAATAGTAATTGAACAAAGTGTACACATGAGATATTATCTCATGTACAAGTACACCATATCTAAGAAAAATAAAGAGCACACATCTCTACCACGAGGAATTGTTTTACCAACTCCACACTGCAATAGAAGACAAACTTCTGTATTAAATATTTTACGAAAGGATATGGAGTAAATGAACATGAGACCATAACACATATGTTTAAGATAATATTACATCAAAGAATTGCAAATTTTGTGGAAGCAATAGTAAACTGCGCTAATGGTTATATATGTTTATTTACAGATAGAAAAAAATAGTCATTTTTCATTTGAACCTCAATTCATCATTATTTTAAATGAATGTGCTGGATTCATAGATATTCAAAATATATTTTTCATAAGGTTTTCATTAAACTATGTCTTTATGTCTTTCCATGTCGGCTGTGTTTATGAAATTAAAAAGATCGGGACAAAATGAGTTACCTTCTTACGAATCTTCCGTTTACCATTGCTGCACAGGTTGGGTGAGCGTGTCCAGGGGGAGTAGACCAAAGTGTGAATAAAAAAAGTTTGTATTGGCGACATTGTTTATCGCAGATAGGAACAAATTTCTTTTGAACGGCCTCCGATGATTATTATTATTTTTGTCAAGTTTGGCTACATGTTTTCATAATAAATTCATGTAAAATAATAAGGGCAGACAGACATTATATGATAATAAATGCTCACGCTTACCCTTAACAATCCGAAAAGTCATTGTATGAAATTATCTCCCTTCTAAACATGCTAATGAGGTGGGCGTCTACTTCATCAGCCATATTTTAGAAACACGCCATCTGTTGATGGTGCATAGTTATGGCACGCCAAAGCCACAAAAATGAGATAAAATAGCATTATCTCAGGTAATGCTATCTTATCTGAATTTTTGTGGTTTTGGCGCACATTATCAGACATGTATTATCAGGTTTCCTCATTACCTCCTGATAAGTACTTTTAAATATTTTATACATAGGTCTCTATGCAATCTATATGGTAATGATGTTTTATCTCAAGATAACATAGCATTATCTGTTAATACAGTTTTTTCGGCATTTTTGTGGTTTTGGTGTGCTAGTAAATGTATTATCTGTTTTCTAATATCAACCAATCAGACGTAATATCTATGGGAAACTGTATTATCTGATTTTTGTAACTGTATTATCTGATTTATGTTGAAAACAATCAGATGTAAATAGATAGATTTCAATAACTTATTAAATTCAATCTTTTTAGATCAAATTATCTTTTCTGAAAAATATTTGTAACATAATTTCTTTTCTCTTTCTTATCCATTTGCCATTTGTAACGAATTTTGTAATATTGTATGTATATTTTCTCTTTGTCGTTGTAAAATTAGTTTATGTCAATAAAGTCTCGTCAATATATATTAAAAATTACAATGTCACAATATATCATCGTTAAAATTACCTGTTTTAACATTCACTTACCTGTGATCGTTGCATGAATGTATATTCTATGAAATATACATACGAAATATACAAGCAAGTATGACCTCCACGCAGAATTGAATACATGTAATTGTATTTTAATTAATGTTTGCATAAAAACATTACTTAAATGGACCATGAAAAAAAAATAAGTAATTGTCAGAAGTGTAAATTTGAGATATATAATATATATTCGTATTATTTTTATCTTTATCTTGTGTATATGGAATGTGTATTTGCATGAGGCAGTCTTTTTGTTTGCACGTTTTGTGTTTACGTTGTTATTTATTTTTATTATATCAGAAGTTTAAGAGCTCTTTTGCGCTCATTAATTTGTACAAGCTATGACTTTAAAATACCACTTACTTACTTACTGGATGTTTAATTCATTGAAATGGGGGG
>MJUU01016707.1:0-14674 GCA_002080025.1 Modiolus philippinarum | reverse complement strand
AGACTTTTGTCTATTTCTTGCAGGATCTAAGCAAAGTCTGTTTTTATATAGTAGTTTTACCATGCTAACTTTAATTAAACCTTAATTGTTTATTTATTTATTATTCAATGACGTCCGAGATCAGGAAGTAAATTTTGTTTCTCACAGAACACTCGGATGAAAATAATTGAGAATGTGAATCTATGGAATTAATAAAATATATATTAAAGAATGTATCAAGTGTACCTTTTCACATTTTTAAAGCTTTTAGTAGCTAGTAGTCAAGGAATCGTTTTCTTAACGAATGAAATTGCATATAGTAACAGATGAAGACGGATGTTCTTCACTGGGCACAATAAATTATTACATACGGATCGGACATCTATCATAAGATAGTTCATTACCTGTTAACAGATAAACAAGTTCATTACCAGTTATGATAAGCAATTTCATTACCTATTACCCCCAGGAAAGAATGTTTTATCTCTTTTTGCATAGAGACCTATGTTAATTTTTTTCCATATTTAATTATCAGGAGTTAATGATATTTTATCTGCGCCAAAACCACAAAAATACAGATAAGATAGCATTACCTGAGATAATGCTATTTTATCTCATTTTTGTGGCTTTGGCGTGCCATACATAGTAACGACTGGATATTAAGCTTGTTCGGGTATATAAATCACAAAGGAACGATGCATTTAGTAAAACAAAAACATTTACAAAATAAAAGTTAACAATTTGTCTGCTATTGCAAGTTAAATTGTTTATAGTTGATGTCAAATGTCTTCAATGTGACCACACTTAAATTAACCTGGCGACAATAAAATATTATTAAAGGCAAAAAGTTACCGGGGGCGGACACAATTTCGGTATCAATAATAGCCAAAGGATTAATCTTGAAGGGGAAATATGAAATAATTGATTTCAAAGATGTATATTTCAAAGATCCAAAATAATATCCCGTAACCAAGGTATAAGTGAGGGTGGTATTTTCTATTGTGTAAACACTGCCAAGGCACTCACAGGGATCAATGTACCCCATTATGATAAAATTATACGAAATTAATGGGAAGGTTTCGAGATTTCTGTATCTAAATATTTATTTGGAACGGTAGTCGAATGTTTACTTAAAACATAATTAAAACAAACTATAGACAAAAAATCAAATTACGATTACATGAAATGTGCCTCTGACTTTGAGTTGTAATCATGACGTATATAGGTAAATTCGATTTCATTTCTAAAAATAGAGCCAGTATTGTAGCAGAATCCACGAACTTAAGGGTTTTATTCTGGAAAATTGTGTGGAAGGGCGGAAATGAAATTTTGCACAAGTATTGTGAATCAGTATGCTAATTTTCTAGAAAATCTGGAGATGTATATTTGAGTCATCCAGAATGATAGACACCAACTTCAGTCCACTTATACTGCAATTTACTCACTAATAACAAACCTTACAATCAAACGGCGAACATTTACATTATTTCTGAACCTTAATGAAATACACGATTTAAAAAATCATTAAATTTTCTAATTAAAAACAACATTTTGGAATCTGTAACTACGGAAAACAATCTAAGTAGACCTTTTTTGTTTCGTTTAATGAAGAGTTCCATTTCTTTTGTTTAAAACAAATCACTGATCGGCCTGTTTAGTTCAGGTGAGTCAACAAAACATTTGTAACTTTTATTTCAACGATAATTTCAATTATGCATTTTTATATTGTTTATTTGTTTCTGATATATCAATTTCGGGTCAAACTCGAAAATAAAATTAGTTCTATTTTTTCCTGTAATATATTTGAACCAATCATAGTTTTCAGTTGCCTAATATTTATGCACTTTGCGGAGAGTCATTCAGTACACATTGAAATCGCATTGGAGTCTTATGTCTGTTAGGTTTGTCTTACAACACCAGGAACTCTATGACTGAAATCCAGTAGGAGTGATCGACATGTCAAATATCTCATTTTTTACAGAACCTGTTTATTATCAGAACTAATTACAAGTACAGGAAATTANTCTGATTGCTTGGCGCTGGACCAATGAAATTCCTGTGAAAGCGATTCAACAAGTCATATCTAACTCCAGGTTCAAAGTCTCGTTGTGTACCACAAATAATTATCCGTGCAAGGAATAGATAATAAATTTGCATCATAAGAGAAAACTCTATTTTGCACTGTTCAATTTTGCACTATTATTATAGATATGATAATAGTTTTTAATATTTTTCTTAGAGTGAAAAAATATTCATTGTCTCATTATATACATTTAAACCTGCCTTCATCTATAACTCTTCATTTTGCACTGGTATATAAAAAATATTGTTATGTAAAAAGTTGAAAAGTCAGATTTCTTGCAATTGAGGATTTTTTTAATAATTTGCAAAGGGGATAATTTAAATGTTTAAACAAGTATTTAAAGAAATATTTGCTTCTTATCGAAAACGTTTTTGTTGCGCATTCAATTAAGAAATAAAACATGGCCGCCATACTATATTGTCATTATAACATGGGCTTTCGTTGTTTTTGCAAATATTTTATCCCGAGCGTTAGCGAGGGATAAAATATGCAAAAACAACGAAAGCCCATGTTATAATGACAATATAGTATTTGGCGGGTATGATTTATTTCGATTCTGATATGGAAATTTCACCCATTTTGTACCCGAAGCGAGCAGCGACTATCTAATGGTTCCGTAACATTTTGATTTTGATAAACAAATACACGGACAAAAAAACTTTCCACAAATACAACAAAAACTTACTTTCGTTTGATGAAATTGCTTATTTAACTGTAGAAAATGCCTCAAGTCCTCTTAATCTCCATTCAAACTTTCCAACCGACGCTGCTTACGAACCGGACATTACGATGTTAATTGTGACGTCACAAGTAGGAAAATTAAAGTTTGTCCCGAACATTGCCTTTTCAAGTAAAAAAATTTCATAAAGAATTTCGGAAACAAATTAAATTAAAAAAGTTGTTAGTGGATGGTAGATGATTTTGACAGTTAAAATGAAAAATAGATTCAAAATATGCAACAGAAGCTATGCATCTTTTGCGCATGTGCTAAGAGTGTTATATTGGTATTATAACATGACTCTATTTACAAAGCTTATACAGGAAGCCATATTAGAATACGTATTACGTGTGCGCGCAACGTTGCGGATATGTTTTAAGTAAAACAAAGCTGATACGCATAAGTATTAACCTTCGTAGAAATGCAGTGGTGCGTTTCGTTTAATTTGTTACTGTAAATGCAACGAGTGTAAAATCTAAGGGTTGCACGGATATACCACCTTAACTTGTAAAATAGTTCTACGTACCATTCGTGAATACCTATGAACGAACTCCTCCATAATTACTTTTATTCCAAAAAATAATAACACATTTCATATATTTACAGTCGTAAATATATACGCATTGGGTCATGTTTCCTCTGCGGAGAAGAAATGAAATAATTAAAAAACAATGACAGCAAGCCAGTTTGTGTGATCAAGAATCAGTTGTTTTCACTGATGAGATAAAATATAAAAGTATGACAATGCTACCATTCAGAATTTTTTTCAAACTGTTACTTACGTTATTTTTTTATCTTATTTTTTTTGTGAAAAAATGCTTTATACTCTGATGTATCACTTTTAATACGTGTGGATAGAAAGCAGTTTGATAATGCTGGACCGCGATAAAGAACTTTAGTTAACAAAAATAATTTTTCGTCTGTTTGTCATTCAGAATTTCCGCAAGAACTATTGATAAATCAAAACAGATTTTATGTTATTTTATTAACTGTTACATTTTTCTTATTGATTCCATATTTGTTCTGTGCAAAATGTATTGTTGGAACAATTGCCTCATTTAAATGTGGTATCCAAACATAAATTGTTCACATAAAACCATTTTTTAATTAGTTTGTTATTTTTATAGTATGCAGAAAATCATTTGCTCCGTCACCTGTAAAACAATAATTTTACGAGATGTTCAAATATAATATCAACAAGTTTACATTTATTTCACTGTTATGGATATTGCACACAGTTTCATATTATTTGATGTCATTTCTGGTTTGAACAACATCACCAATTTATTAATATGGTATATTGCAATAAAATTTCAATAATATGAGCTATTCCAAATGCATTGCCTTTAATTAGACGTCAAATAATATGGATGGTTAGACATCAGTGATGTTTCAATTCTCTGGGTGATTTTCTGCGGAATTAAGGCATCTGCCTGCAATCTTGTTTCTAACAAAATAAAACAGGTACTAATTATGATCAGGTAAAGATACCAGACTATTAAAACAACCATGTAATGAATCAGATTTATGAAAACGTGAGTTTAGTCATCCAATACATGTTATCATGAATTTTTAGAAAGTGATCAAAAACAATTCCGATATTTTTTGCTAAAATGGTGTCTTTTTCAAATTGCATTTTGAAAAAAATGGATTAACGGAATAAACCGTATTAACTACTGATATGAATGTTTCTGATGACATGGAGGTTCTGTTGCCAACGGGAAAAGCGTTATTATATCTTCCGGATGACTCCTTGCATAGTAGCCGACAATCCGTCCATAGTCAAGAGATGGACCAACAAATTCGAATGTATTCTCGTATGCTGAAACAAATCACAAAAGAAGTAAGTGTATTTATATTTCTTTTAATATACAGGTGGGTGCAAGACATAACCTCTCGTCCAAGTTTACTTCAAGCTAACTTCGAAACATTTCTTACTTAACTTGAAGGCAGCTTGGAACAGTCCTAGAACAAATTCTTGAAATGGTCATAAATATCTAAAGCTCCAAGTAAACTAAGAACATTTCCAAAAGCGGTCATAGTTCTAAAAGTGGCCATAAAATGGTCACAGCTCTAAGTTCACTTATAACAGTTTCATAAGGGGTTATTCGTCAGAGCAGTTCTGATCAAAATAATGGCATTATATTTTAGTCAAATAAAATGAAATTTCATTATTTCGCACCCGATATTATATAGATTCAGAGATATTTATATGCTGTTCAATTTAATTTAATGTCATTGTCTCTGATTGGATGCAGAAAACTCCCTTTTGACACAAGTTTATCCGAATTTCAGGAAGATTCATTATTATTGGGCATTGATATTATATCAAAATAAGAAATTACCCTTTTAACATATTTTTAGTTAAGGTATGGAAAAAGTAGTAACTAATTACTGTAATATCGGTCTTGTTTCATTTGAAATATCAAATATAGGAAATACACCTTTGACATATCTTTTTGTCAAATTACAAGAAATTTCATTTTTGCTGGCATCGGCATCAAAATGTATAGACAATATTCATTTTGTCATATAAGTTAAGTCACATTACAGAAGATTATTATCAAGGGCAAAACTATCATATTGCATGCAGAAATATTCCTTTTGCAATAAAAATGTATTCAAACTACTAGAATTTTAATTTTGGTGCCATCAATATCATATCAAATACATAAAATATCCCTTTTCCCAATGATTTCAAAAAATTCATTATCACATGCATCGATATCATATTGAATGCAGAAAATGTTCCTTTTGTAATTTAAATTTTAATTCAAATTACTAAAAGTTGCATTTTAAGAGGCATCAATATCATATAAAATACAGAAAATATCCCTTTTGCTATATGATTGTAGTCAAATTACAGAACGATTCATTTTTAAGGTCTTTAATATCATATTGAATGCAGAAAATGCTCCTTTTGCAATATAAAAGAGAAGGTTCAGTATGACCCGTTTTTCGCCCTAAAAATTGGGAATTTTCAAATATTAATACTACATATTTTAAATCATCATATGAACAGTGCAAATGTTGCTTTACAAAAATCCAAGCATATTTTTGCATTTAAGTGAAAATATTCTAATTGCCGACATCATAAACGTGGGCAAAAATTCAGAAAATATTGAAAATCTCACCCGGTTGAATTTAATACTGTTTTCGTTAAAATTGGTAATGGCCACATTCATGTTCATTCACAGTAATTACATAATGTATGATGTAACTACATGTAACAAGTATACATAACTTACTTAAAAGATTTGATTGAACATGCATGTGGCCACTATTATCAGAGCCAAAAACTTGATAAAATAATGCAACTTTTAACAAATTTGTTGCATTTCCGTTCTCAGACTATGTTTGACTCACTGCAGCATCATGTTAAGGGTATGTTTTCATCAAAATGCGACTGAATCAACTGAAAATGACATTCAAGACTTTGGAAAGAGTTCTACATCACCAATTATGTGTTGTTAATTTTGGGGGACCGAACCTACTCGTCAAATTACAGAAAGTTACAATATTGCGGGCATCAATATCATATTAAAAACAGAAAATGCTCCATACGGCATATTCTTTTGTTCTTTGTCAGTATGCAGGAAGTTACATGTTTTTTGGGGTTTTTTGCCAGCATCGATATTATATCGATTACAGAAATGTCCATTTTTCCATATCTTGTTAGTCAAATTACATTAAGTTTCGGTATCTTTATCATTGATATCATATCCTAAAAATACAAAAATACCAAAGTTGTATAAAAAACAATAAAATTTTGTTATGCTGTACACGTGTTGCAAGGAGTAACCTCTCAAATAAAATGGAAAGCCAGAATCCAAACAATAGTCAGAAAAGAAGTACTCAATACCAAAAATACCGACAAATGAAGCCAATTCAAGTACTAAGGACATCTACCGAGTGCCATGCACGGAATGAAGCCGTAGTATTTTTAGGGGGTTAGAATTTTGATATAACCGTAAATGTCTTTAAAACGCAAGGTACATTTCGATTTGGACTGGTGAATACCCTCCCGGATCTCTGGTCCACCAGCAGTGGCATCGGTCCAATGGTTTAAAAACACAAAAATACCAAAGTTGTATCATGCTGTACACGTGTTTCAAGGAGTTATCTCTCATCAGCAGCATTAGAATCAAATGAAATGGAAAGTCAGAATCCAAATAATGGTCAGAAAAGAAGTACTCAATACCAAAAATACCAAGAAATGAAGCCAAATCCAGTACTAAGGACATCTACCGAGTGCCATAAAGAATAAAGTTTTTAAGTCAAATTTCCGGCATCATTACGGTTATATATACAGAATTTAAAGCAACTGTGACAACCTACATTTTGTTTTCTTTATCTTTTTTATAAAACATATTGCATGTTTCATTTTTCATTATAATTACTTGGATGGGTATATCCAATATATATTAGTCCCAGTTATTAAATGATTATTATATTACATGTAACGTTAAAATAATTATCATCATTTGTGTATTCCAATACTTCATTCTTGACATTATATGTGATTTTAATCAAAGCGGTTCTTGGCAATGACTGCCTTTAGAATAACCCCTGACCATGACTGCTTTAAGAACAACTCCAGATCATGAGTGCCTCGAGAAAAGAATATTACTATTTTAAGAACTATTCTTGACCATGTCCGTTTTCAGAACAATTACACACGATTGCTGCTTTTATAACTGTTCTAGAGCAGTCACAGAATTGTATTTGAACAATTTTATGTTTATTTTGAACAGTTATCAGAACAAATAGAAAGTAACTTAGTGAGAGGTTTACACTGCACCCAGCTATACGTACCTCAACTGCCGTTTTCATTCTAAAAAATACACAAAGATGTTAAGAGAATACATTCTTTAATCGGCATAATATCCTTATCTTTCAAGAAATAGAGAAATAATGAAGAATTTATTTTTGGATTATGACGTTCAATTTTTTTGTTTAGTACGTCATATACATTGCAGTGAAAAATATAACTTCCGGGAACAAAAAATGTACCCGGAAGTTTCAAACTTGAACAAGACTTACACCCTATTATTGAAGGCCTCATGTTAACTTTAAGATGAAGAACAACAAAAAACGTTGTTCAGTTGATTGATTTACCGTGTATTTGTATGGACTTTGTTCCATGTACATTTACTCCATATCCTTTCATTGTTTATTTTGTTAAGTACGCATTTCATTATATATATATATATATATATATATTTCCCGCCCCTACCCATTTTCATAATTTATCATTCAGTTATGTTTTGTCACAAGTCTGGTACAAAAATATCTTTGTGTAAAAATTGTAATATTGTGTCCAGGTAAAATATCTTGACGTTCGATGTATAATTTTTTACGATCACTTATCGAGAGACGTTGAGAAAGCTAGTAAGTCTAGTGAAAATTTCGTCATTTGATCAATTTGGGTTTTTTATTGCCTAAATTTCTCTATAATAATTTTATTTTGATGTTGTTGTGTATCACTTTAGACGTATATATTATTATTTTGTTTGCACAGTATCGTTAATTTTGTTTTCGATCCGACATCCTATAGGTTTGTGCGTTGGCTATCTTTTCTGGCGTTTTTATTACCCTTTTTTCTTAGTTAGCTGGTATTATGTTTTCGGATATAATCCGTACAACCTATGAGTATAAATTACAACCATTATTTTAAACGTTTAAGATCCATGACACAATATGAAATCAAAATTGACCACCATTTTTCGAATTTGTCCAATTATATTTCTAATGGTAAAGTTCCTAAGGGACTTCAAATTAAGTTAACACCACAAACACCAGGTTTAAAATCTAACACATTCATTCGGCGTTGGGATAAAATTTTAAGTGACTGCTCTTTCCGACTTCTCAATCTTTTACTAAATGACATTACCCATTAGAAGAAAACTGTAAGCCGTGAAGTCAAAGACTTATTAAACGATTGTGAAAATAATCTCCAACCTGAAGCTGTCTCTAACATTAAGCAACGTTTCGGCGAAATTACAGAAATAGAAACTAATAAATTACTTAAAAAGCAGAGGACAAAATTTAATAGAGATGGAATTAAACCAACCAAGACAACTTTTCAGACAAACAGAAAGAAAACACGGTCACGGCGTTTTCGGCGAAAACATCAGTCAATTAAATCCAACGTTGTTGTTAATCTATCTAGCACAAATTTGAGTACAGCCGAAACATCACTGCTGTTCAAAGGTTTGAATTTTTGCCCCAATCCTTTAAAAACCAATGTACATGAACTTGAAGAAGACCTTGATCAATTTGCCAGAAGACTACGAATCAAGGAATATTTTGATTCTAGAAAAGAAGAGAACGAAGAATCATCTGATGATGATTCCGATAATGATGAAGCTGTCGAGATCCCTAAATTCACTAAAAAGAGCAGTTGGATTCCTAAACCGAGCAAAAACACCAGACTCGAATCTGTTATAGATCTTATTAAATCAGATATTAGACAAACTGTAGACATGTTTGTACCTAAAACTGACAATCTGTCAAAACAGGAACGATCAGCTCTGAAAAATCTCAAAGAAAGAAACGATTTAGTTATAAAACCAGCAGACAAGGGTAGTGCAGTAGTCATCTTGAACAAGACAGATTATTTACAGGAAGCCGAAAGACAACTTTCCGACAATAGATTTTATGAAAAACTAGATTCTGACCCCACTTTTGATTTTGCTAAAAAGATAACCGAAAGCCTAGAGGCTATGCATGAACACGAGCACATTGACACTACTACCCTCAAATACTTTATTCCTGAAGATCCAAAACCTGGTCGCTTCTACCTTCTACCTAAAATCCACAAAGAAAACAACCCCGGCAGACCTATTGTTTCAGCTAATAGTCACCCGACAGAAAAGATATCAGAGTTCGTTGATTTCCATCTCAGACCATTTGTGGAAGATCTCCCCTCACATATTCAAGATACTACTGACTACCCTAAAAAAATGGAACAACTAAATCTTCCAGAGAATACCATATTAGTCTCCATGGATGTAACTTCACTTTACACCAATATTCCACATGTGGATGGCATTGCAGCATGCAAAGAAGTTTGGGAAAAACGTACAGTTAAAGAACCACCTACTGAATGTCTAGTGGAAATGCTCACATTGGTTCTTAAGCATAATAATTTCACCTTCAATGGAGAGCACTACCTTCAAGTAAATGGTACAGCTACGGGAACCAAGATGGCCCCATCTTATGCCAACATTTTTATGGGTAATATTTAAAAAAAGCTGCTTTTAACCACACCTAAAAAGCCACTATCTTGGTTCCGATTTATTGACGATGTTGATATGAAATGGACACATACCGAGAAAGAACTAGACGAGTTTTTTATTCATGCCAATTCTTTTCACCCCTCTATCAAATTTACCCATGAAGTGTCAAAATCTAAAATATCCTTTCTTGACACTACCACCACAATCAAAGGGGGATTAATTTCCACGGACATATATTCAAAACCGACACACAAACATCAATATCTGTCTCCATCAAGTTGCCACCCTAAACACTATTTTAATAGCATACCATATAACCAAGCCATCAGAGTAAAACGCATTTGTTCATCTGATAACACCACCAAACAAAGGCTTGGGGACTTAAGGCACCATCTAATATCAAGGGGTTACTCTGACAAAGTCATACAAAAAGGGTTCAATAGAGCATGCCAGGTCACCAGAGACGAACTCCTTCAATACAAAGATAAGAAGGTAAATAAAAGAATTCCCTTGGTCATCACGTATCATCCTTCGCTGGCAAACGTTTCGAGCTTGGTCCGTCATCACTGGAAAGAAATCGAAAAATGCAAAAAACTATCGAAAATGTTCCCTGAGCCTCCTATCATTGCTTTTAGACGACCAAAAAGCATTAAAGATACTTTGGTCCAAGCGAACCTTCCGCAAAACTTGTCACCACTTGGCCAATGCAAACCTTGTGATGACAGAAGGTGCAAGTGTTGTCAGCAAATGCAACAAACACAGACATTTAGTAGCAAAAAAACAGGTAAGGTATACAAAGTGTTCTGCAATGTAAATTGTAAGACACCTAATGTCGTATACCTCATTGACTGCCAGGTCTGTGGTCTACAGTATGTGGGTGAAAGTGTCCAACCGTTCAACAAAAGAATGAATGGACACCGCAGTGACCTCACCAAAAAAACATTTCTGCCTGTCAGTCAACATTTCAAATTACCTGGGCATTCTTTGGATGATTTTGCAAGATCAAAAGTGACCATCATTGATCATGTGCGGGGTTGGAGCGATAAACAGAGACAATAGAGAGATAGCTTCTGGATCAGAGAGTTATGTGCATTACATCCGGATGGCATTAACAAGAAATCGTAGTAATTTGTTTTTCATTCCGTTTATTTAAGTATTCATTTTCACAGTATTTGTTTATATATTTATTAAAGAAGTGGTGTTTGTACATATAGTGTTTAGCGGGGCTAATTTCCCGCCCCTACCCATTTTCTTAATTGTTTTGTCACAAGTCTGGTACAAAAATATCTTTGTGTAAAAATTGTAATATTGTGTCCAGGTAAAATATCTTTGACGTTCGATGTATGTAAATAATTTTTTACGATCACTTATTGATTGAGAAAGCTAGTAGGTCTAGTGAAAATTTCGTCATTTGATCAATTTAAGTTTTTTATTGCCTAAATTTCTCTATAATAATTTTATTTTGATGTTGTTGTGTATCACTTTAGACGTATATATATATATCTATATATTTTTTTCAAACAACCAATTTTGTTATTATTCATAATATTTTTTTACTATACCTTTTAAATTGTTTCCTTTTTGCATCGTAATTGTTTCTTGCCCCAACAAGTAGCAAGCAATAAAACACTTGCCCTTAAAGTTTAAATACTTCAAATCGCGAAATGTAACTTACTTTGTCAGTTTGTAATGGGTCTGGAGCTGGCATGTCAGTTAACTGCTAGTAGTCTCTTGTGATTTCATGTTTATGTCCGTATATTTAGTTCTTTCAGTTTAATTTTTCACAATTGACTCAGTCCTGCTACTAACTGAATTTTACTGTTGTTACGTTTATCACATTGGCTAGGGGAATGGTTTGGGCCCGATGAAACTAGTTTAACCCCGCCGCAGCAGGTTTGCGCCTGTCAGGAAATTTATTAAGCCTTTGTGTGTCTTGTCTGTTTTCTAGTTAGTTCACTTTATGTCTATGGGAGTCTAGCATGATGTTTATTTCGCTGAACTTGATTACTCTTTATTTAGGGGCCAACTCCGACCTGCTGTTGGGTGTGGGGTTTCCTCATCGTTCATTGAAGATCTTATGGTGGCTTTGAGTTGTAATTACTCCCCTTTGGGTCGTTGTCTCTTTGACACATTCCCCGTTTCCCTTCTTTTTCCTATTTTTTGCAGAGTTTATCTATCGTGCCGGTAGGAGGCGGTTAAATTCCTCCCCGTGCTTTAATGCTCTTTTAATATACAGTTGATGGAGTGTGTGTCCGGGCGACAACTTCTCTTTACTCGCCATTGTGATACATTATACATAAAAACCTCATATACGTAGCCCCTTTCTGTTATTTAGCCAGATTTTGTTTGCTGTCTGGATACACCCTGTTATAATTGTTGTCCACTGTTTTCGTTTCTGTTTTCGTTTCTTACGTATATGTCGGGTACTTTATGATGGATAGCATTCAATTTCTCGTACCGTCTAGTTAATTTATCTATTATTCCCCACATTTACATCACAGTGTTCGGGTTCAGTTTTCTAGATATCTTTCTTTACACTTTCCCAACACCCTAATCCTTACAACACTTATACATGGAACTCAGAAACGGAAAACGATTAATTAATCATCAAAGGGTTTCCACGCGTCTCAACCTTTCAAACCGGTTATCTAAAAATGTCACAATTGCTAATGTTTTCAATAATAAAAACCGTGGTTACCCTTCTATTGAGAAGTGCCGTGCAAATAAATGACTTGCATGCCCACGCCTTGTCAATAAAACTACAGTGAGGTCTACTGTTAATGGTCGCACCTTTTCTTTACATTTTGACAATGATATTGACTGAAAAACCAATAATGTGGTCTATTTACTTAAATGAAATAAACCTAACTGTGGAATTCAGTATGTCGGTGAAACTGGTCGGTATCTTTCTAAACGGACTCAGGAACATCTGTATCGTTTTCATAGACCAAATAAGTATAAAAGTATAATATATCAACATCTTAAAAAACACAACCACGATATCAAACATATTACAGTTCAACCTTTGGAAGTCGTTACTAAACAGCCAGGACAATCTCACTCAAAATTCAATAAAGCCAGAAAAATAGTAGAACTCGACATTGCTAATTGCTCGACAATTAGCAAAGAATTCCGCTTAAACCGGTGCTAGGGGCCGTCTTGAACTTACTATGAGGTATGAGCAAAGCTCATTGTTGAAGGCCTCATGGTGACTTCAAGATGAAGAACAACAATAAAAGCGTTGTTCCTTTGCTTGTTTTTTACCATGTATTTGTAGAGACTTTGTCTCATGTGCATTTACTCCATACCCTTTTATTCACCAACTAAACTGGATTAAGAAACTGCAAACTGTCTACCTTTTAGGTCTGAATGATAATATAATGGGTATTGGTAATATTTCTAAAACCAATTCTGTGAATATTTTGGATATTGTTTCTAAACCTCTACGTAACAAGCGATCTCATGGACGTAGAATTAACCGTAATAAACGTAGATTACATTCTGTCAACACCACTGCTGCAGATCTAATTAACATTTCTAAAAATAATGGTCGGCATCAACTTTTAAGTAAATTATGTTCCATACCTGCCACCATATTAAACAATATCCTTGATGAATGCGAAACTATTTCGTACCTTAGTCCTAAATACGAAACTACAAAGATAATAATTGCGTTCTGCTATTTTAAGCTTTTTCCTAAAATCGATCGTCCTGACCAACATCAAAAACATTTTCTTAAGATAAAATACATCGACAAAGGAATAGATTTTATAAATATTGCTGGCATTCTAAATGATCATTCAGTAAAACAAAAATTCCTGCATATTTCGAAAATACAGAACTTCCGTATACAAGAAACCCAGCCGGCAGTACGTCTTCAATTACAGTAAAGTTTGTAAAGATATAAACATTAACAATTCTGTCCCTGATTCATGAAATTGCAACAATTCAAAATACGCCTATACTCCTAGCTCCCATGTCATCACAGGAGATCTCAACATCTTGCAGGACAATAGCTTATTAATTTCTTAAAGAAAGGTCCAAAATATAGGCCACCTTCTAAAATTAATTGGAAAGATTGTCGTAATACCATCAACGACTCACTTAGGACTTATTGTAAAAATTGGGTTAAACGTGAGCACGTTGACAAAAAATCTGTGGATTCTTTCTTCAATGCTACATTTTTGTATCATGGAAATTATCGATATCCGAATTAAACATTTTGAACAACATTTCCGCCATGACAACAAAAATAAACCAACCGTTTCTCGCATCCAAAAGAAACTTAAAGAATTTGGCAAGGAATTCGTTTTTGTCCCAGCTAATAAGGCTGCTAATAACATCATTATAGTTTGTCGTAAACATTATATAGAAGTACTCAAAAATGAAATTACCAGTTAAAATACTTTTCAATTAACCCAATTAACGGAAAATGATATTACAAACATACATTTTCTAACAGCTACATCTTTACAGGCTAAACCTGATAGTAAAACAGTTCCAACCATGTACTGGGTTCCAAAACTCCACAAAACGCCATATAAATCTAGATTCATTTTGTCATCTAGTCACTGTTCTACTACTAAAGTTTCTATTATACTCCATTATACTTTGACTGCTATTAAAAACCTGGTTATAAATTTCTGTAACAAA
>MJUU01016701.1:13414-26356 GCA_002080025.1 Modiolus philippinarum | reverse complement strand
GGGGGGGGGGGGGTTGAACGTTTTTGTAAAAAAATAGTTTGATACTGGTGCCAGTAAAAATAATTATTCTAATCCTATTAAATAATTTGATTTTGATTTGAGAAATAAATTTTTTGTTGCAAATGGAAATAAATAATCCGAGGTGACATTGGTGGAAATAAATAATTTGTTCGAGATTTTGATAAAAAAAATTCTTTGCAAAATTGCTCAAGCTCTCCCTTGAAAATCAAATGGTCGTCGTCTTACATCTCAACCTGGAGACTAGAGAAATGAATTGGAAGATTACATAGGCGAATTTACTGAAGAAGTGTCCGACAACAAAAATTAGAGTTCATGACTGGTGGGCCTAAAATTATTCAAGTTAGAGAAAACCATGACAGATCTGGAAATATGACCATATTTAAAGTGCGAGCAAAAGCTATCACCCGCAAGACCACCCTCACGATCAGCTACGATACGATAAAATATATGATCACAAACAACAAGGATATCATGAAGACTCGTGGCTGACGATGCAAAATAGCTATGGGGACCAGAAGAGCTAAGTGAACATCAAGACAAAGATTACAAAATCGTTTCCGAAAAAAGAGTTAGAATAATAATGTGAAATCCAATGTTAATGGCAGGAACTTTACCATCCAATTCCCCATTGACATCTCCTGAAAAACATCCAGCCTGGTTTATTTGAATACCTGATGCAAACCAGGTCGCGGAATTCAGTAGTCGTCCATTACAGCGACGCACTCGGGAGCATTTATATTGTATGCGTTTTCCTAAAAAGTTTAGATCCTTTATATACCAACACAATTCAATTTATAATCATGAAAGGAAATTTATTAAAAGTGCAACTGTTAGAAATTGTAGAAAAATCCCCCGATCAATCCAAGAGAGAATTGGTAAGAGCTAGAAGAGAATGTTAACTGTCTTGGATTAAAAAACTTAGGGTTAGGGTTAGGGTTAACGCTAACCCTAACCCTAAATGATAACATCATGGGTCCGGGAAACATTTCTCAGCGCGCTTCAATTGACATCACAGGCATTTCGTCTCCAAAATTACGCCATCGCAGGTCACATGGTCGAAGAGTGAATTATAATTTAAAAAGCAAACGTAAAACCCTTGTTAATGTTACAGATCTATATACTGTTTTCAAAAACAATCGGCGGCACGGCTTGTTCACCAAACTTTGTTCAATTCCTGTTACACAACTTTATAAAATCTCTTCGGAATGTGATACTATGTCTGTTAATAGTCCGCTCTATGAATGCGCAAAAGTTATTGCTTCATTCTGCTATCATAGGCTTTTTCCGAGAATCGAAAAACCAAATGAACATGTTAAACAATTTTTGAAAATTAAATATATTAATAAAGGAATTGATTTGATTGATATTGGAAGCA
The DNA here is from genome assembly GCA_002080025.1 of Modiolus philippinarum. NCBI lineage: Eukaryota > Metazoa > Mollusca > Bivalvia > Mytilida > Modiolidae > Modiolus > Modiolus philippinarum. Next base: position 24,960 of record MJUU01016701.1, on the reverse strand, counting down.
TTTTTCGAGACCCAGATATTCAAAAACTTATACCCGCATATTTTGACAACCAGGATATGCCTATCATTTCTTTTCTTACAAACAACCTACTAGAAGTATTTTTTCAATTACTCTTCGATCACCTGTGATACTGGTTTTGAGAAGAACTACCCCAGCAGCTGAGATTGTTCCATGTCATCATACCGCTATGACCTTTGCTGACATATATTAACGGGGAACTTAAACATCATTGAAGATAAAGAAGTTCAACAGTTCTTTAGAAAATGGCCTAAATATCGCCCACAATCCAAAATTAACTGGCAAGCTTGTTTTGAAATCATTAAAGACGCAGCCACTGGTGCAAACGCGAAAGTGCAGACAAACACGCACTGAATTTGTTCCAAGATAAAATTATTACCAAAGTCACCAACAGAATTGATTTTTATAAAGATAATTATAATGAGCCACATCCTAAGATGTCTGTTAACAGAATTAAGTCTAAATTGAGAGATCTTGGCAAAAAATATGTGTTTGTACCTGTTGACAAAGCTTCTAACAATGTTTCAATCATTTGATAGAAATACTATATCGATGTCCAATAAAACGAAAAAGCCAAATCTAATACTTTCAAACGCACCAATTGTGATGAACAAATTCTCACCAAACAACATTACAAGGATACAGAAATGCTTCAAAGTTCCACCTAAAGATAACACCTCGCCTACAATGTACTGGATTCCTAAGCTTCACAAAAACCCCATCAAGCATCGTTTTATTTCAGCATCGAGTAACTTTTCAACTACTAACTTGTCCATCCATTTAACCAGTGCACTTTCTTGTATAAAGGAGTTAATTATAAAATATTGTGAAAAAACTTATCAAAACTCTGGTGTCAATTACTTTTGGAGTGTCAAAAACTCCATTGAAGTTTTAGATAAATTGCAATCAATACAAAAACCAGTTTCATCTATCGACAGCTATGATTTTTCTACACTTTATACAACGCTTCCACATAATTTGATTAAATCTAAATTTGGACAACTGATTAAATGGTCTTTTCAATTTTCTGGACTGCAGTTTATTTGTTATAACAAAAAGCAAGGAATCTTTTCTAACCTTTTTGTTATAGTGTGTCATTGACCTTTGGCCTCGTCTTGAGTGCCTCGCCTTTGGCTTTGACTTCAACAGTTCATAGTGTTGTCGTAGGACCTGTCCTATATGCAAATGAGGTACTACTAGTTAAGCCTAGCAGTTCATTCTGGCATTGCCCTTAACCCTAATTTTTACCTTATACCTTAAACGCTGACCCTAAACCTAATGTATATAAAAGTAAGCCTTTTATATATCAGTAGATGAATGTAAACACCAAATACGAACTGACTGAACATTGAAAACAGAAAAATTGAACAAACATACAAACATTGATATGAATGTAAACACCAAATACGAACAGAAACATTGAAACATTAACCTTACGTGACACAAACATATGAACATTGATACGGATATGAACACCAAATACAAGTAGAAATGTTGAACTATGAACATTAAACGACACAAAATATGAAAACAAATTGATATTACAAACAATATGAACAATATATTCAAGCATTAATAGTAAAAGATTAACAGTAAATGATACGACATATATATGTGAACACCAAATAAGAATTGATTGAACATTGAAAACAGAAAAATTGAACAAACATACAAACATTGACACGGGTGTTTATACCAAAATACGAAATAAAACGTTAAGTATGAACACAAACACAACAATAGATGACAACAAATGCAAACTTGAACACAAAAATACAATATGAAATGTGAAACATGAACATTATTACAACAAAGTTGAGAAATAAATGTGAACTTTGACATCAAAACATAACATGACACATAAAATATGAACATTATTACAACACACTATGAAAAGAAATGCAAACTTGTACATGGAAATACAAACTGAAACGTTAAATATCAAGATGTGGTGAAGCAAAACATTAAACATATCGATGTTTATGAAGACTTTAACACAAAAACACAATATGAAATGTAAAATACGAACATAATTACAACAAATTATGAAGATAAATGCAAACTTGACATGAAAACGTAAGATGAAACGTTAAATATGAACACAAATACAACAAAACACGAAAACTTATTGACATTAATGGAAACAAAACTTAAATAAACCATTAAATATTTGTTAAGAATGACACAATCACATCAAAATATGTAAACAAATCGATAATGAAGACAATATGAACACCAAATCCAAGCATTAATTTTAAAAGACCAACATTAAATGGTACAACATATGAATGTGAACACCAAATACGAACAGAAACATTGAAACAATAACCTTACGTGACACAAACATATGAACATTGATACGAATATGAACACCAAATCATACACCTAACGTTAAGTATAACTATAAAGTGATATAAAACATATGAACATTAACATTGATATGAACAAAAATATAATCAGAAACATTGAAATATCAAAATTAAACGACATTCATATGAACTTTAATGATAAAACTGAAACATAACTTGAAATCTCCAATGAATTGACAACATATCGATATTGATATGAATATTTACACAAAAACAAAAGACAAATATCAAGATCATATGATAAAACATTATAGATTAACCACATTCATGAGAACTTGAATATCAAAATACGACATGCAACATGAACTATGAACAAAAATACAAGCATTAATGGTTAAACATGAACATGAAGTGATACAACATATGGAAACAAATCGATGTGAACACCAAATACAAGTAGAAATGTGGAACTATGAACATTTAACGACACAAGATATGTAAATATGCAAACATTGACATGAATGTTTATACCAAAACACGAAACATAACGTTAATTATGAACACAAACACAACAGCAAACTTGAAGACCAAAACACAATAAGAAATGTAAACAAAACAATACATGACAACATAATGGTATGAACTGTTTCATGAAAGCATTACAAGATACATTAACCATGAACAATAACACAACAAAACATCAGACCTTAACTATATTCATGTGATCTGTTACATGAAAACTTAATATGATATGTTAAATATGAACACAAGCACAGTTCCAAATCTCAACTTATATATGAAAACACAACATTACACATTGAACATGAACATTATTACAACAAATTATGAAAAGAAATGCAAACTTGTACATGGAAATACAAACTGAAACGTTAAATATCAAGATGTGGTGAAGCAAAACATTAAACATATCGATGTTTATGAAGACTTTAACACAAAAACACAATATGAAATGTAAAATACGAACATAATTACAACAAATTATGAAGATAAATGCAAACTTGACATGAAAACGTAAGATGAAACGTTCAATATGAACACAAATACAACAAAACACGAAAACTTATTAACATTAATGGTAACAAAACTTAAATAAACCATTAAATATTTGTTAAGAATGACACAATCACATCAAAATATGTAAACAAATCGATAATGAAGACAATATGAACAATAAATACAAGCATAAACATTTAAAGATCAGCATTAAGTGATACATTAGTTTAAATTTCTTACTTAGTAACCATGGTGATGTCATGGTATTGTGTTACCAAAAAAGGAAAATATAGTATTGTAATGATAAAAATGGCGATTTTGATGTATCCTGGTGGTAGTGGTGGTGATTTTCAGGTATTTGGGTGGTGGTGATTGTGATTTAAAGGTTTCTGGGTGGTGGTTTAAAGGTATCTGGGTGGTGGTAGTGGTGGTGGGATAATAGTCTATGGCGGTGGTGGTGGTGGTTTAAAGGTATCTGGGTGGTGGTGGTGGGATAATAGTCTCTGATGGTGGTGTTGGTGGTGGCAGCAGCAGCAAAAAGCCTTAAAAAGGCCAATAAAGACAACAAAATTGCGATACATTCTTTGAAAACACGATATGCAACAAGAAATAGGAACAGAAATACACGAAATGATGAAAATAAATGTAAACTTGAACATGAAAACACAAACTGAAACATGAAATGTGAACAGAAATACAATAAAACTAAAAACCAATGTAAACTTTTACATTAAATACATTATGAAACGTGCAATTGAACAGAAATACAACAAAACTTGATAACTAAACGACACAAAATATGAACTTGTGCATCGAAACACATGAATTATGAACACGAAGACAACAAAACATCAAGATAAAATGAAATAACGTCGAATCTCGTACTGAACGAGACTTGTTAAAGGTAACAGATATCAACTTGACAGTGTGACCAACCGATTGAAAAGCCTAAACATACCCCTAATTGATATATGACATGACTATAGTATCAATAGTTTGGATAAGAACGATCTAGGGCCGATCTTGGGCCGACTTAAGGCCGATCTTTGATTTGTAAGGGCCGATAACTTCATACAACTACGTTCTATGCCTTAAGTACCTTGACTAATCACTTTAGATGACTAAAGATACATCGATTCCATATATCATATGTCCATTGTACGAATAGTATTGACAAAGGCCGATCTAGGTCCCACTGAGGGCCGATTTTTAATTTGTAAGGGCCGAAAGCTTCATAACAGTACGTTTTAACCCTTAACTACCTATGCCAATCGCTTTAGAAGTCTAAAGATACCCCAATTTCATATATGATATGAACCTATTATCAATAGTTAAGATTAAGGCCGATCTAGGGCCGACCTAGGACCGATCTTTGATTTTAAGGGCCGATATCATCAAAATAGTACTTCACAGCCCTACAACACCTACACTAATCACTTTAGATGACTAAAGATACATCGAATCCTTATATGATAAGCCTATAGTAGTAATACTAAGGGTCAGGGCCGAATCAGGGCGGTTTAGGGCCGATATTTCGTTCACACTCGGAGCTAGAGCTTTAAAACCTACACCAATCGATTCAGCGACCTCGATTTACCCTAGTACGATATTACAAAAGCACAAAAATACGCAAACAATACTCAAAAATTAAGGGTTACTCCAAGTAGTATATGAGTACAGTTCACCGCGGATTTGACGAGGTGGATGAGGTGGTTGTGACGTCACCGGAAGTGACGTAGACCGGAAGTCACGTGACCGGATGTTGGACATGTCAACATTGCGCATGCGCAAGGTAGAGTGGGAATTCCCTTAAAAATCTAATTATAGAACGGGGGAAAGCCCGAACTCGTCCCCATATACTACTTGGAGTAACCCTTAATTTTTGAGTATTGTTTGCGTATTTTTGTGCTTTTGTAATATAGTACTAGGGTAATTCGAGGTCGCTGAATCGATTGGTGTAGGTTTTAAAGCTCTAGGTAGTTTTCCCGTTCTAAAAATAGATTTTTAAGGGAATTCCCGCTCTACCTTGCGCATGCGCAGTAAAAACACTTCGTTTTCTGGTCACCTGACTTCCGCTTCCGGTCACGTGACTTCCGTCACGTCACTTCCGCTCTACGTCACTTCCGGTGATCCACCGCATCCACCACGTCAAATCATAAGCAAAAACCACCTACATACTACTTGGAGTAACCCTGAATTTTGAGTATTGTTTGAGGATTGTCTTCCTTTGTGATGCCATACTAGGGTAAATCTAGGTCGCTGAATCGATTGGTGTAGGTTCCGAAGCCCTAACTCCGAGTGTGAACGAGATATCGGCCCTAAACGGCCCTAATTCGGCCCTGACCCTTAGTATTACTACTATAGGCATATCATATAGGGATTCGATGTACTTTCATACTTCTAAAGTGATTGGAATAGGTAGTTAAGACCTAGAACGTCCTGTTATGAAGTTATCGGCCCCTTTGAAAATTTGAGTCGGCCCTAGATCGGCCCTTACCCTTAGTATTACTACTGTAGGCATGTGATATATGGATTCGGGGTACTTTTATACTTTTAAATCGATCGGAATAGGTAGTTAAAGCCTAGAACGTCCTTTAATGATTATTTCGGCCCTTAAAAAATTGAGATCGGCCCTAATTCGGCCCTAAATCGGCCTTAATCAATACTATTCGTACTATAGATCTTTGATATACGGATTTTAGGTATCTTTAGGCTTCTAAAGTGATTAGTGTAGGTGTTATAATGCTAGAACTTACTGTAATAGAGATATCGGTCCTTAGAAATCAGAGATCAGACCTAAGTCGGCCCTAATTCGGCCCAAAATCAGTTTAATCCGAACTGTTGATACTATAGTCATGTCATATACCAATACCTTCAAACTTCTAAATCGATTGGTTATACTGTCAAGTTGATATCTGTTACCTTTAAGCAGTCTCGTTCATTCCGAGATTTTACGTTATTTCATTTCATCTCGATGTTTTGTTGTGTTTGTCACAAACCATTGATGTTATATTTCATTTTTGATTATATTAATATCGTTTAGTTATCAAGTTTTGTTGTAATTGTGTTCATTTTTCATGTTGCGTATCGTGTTTTCGATGAAGTTATCGCCGTTTTGTTGTCTTTATTGGCCTTTTTTGCTGCTGCTGCTGCTGCCACCACCACCACCATCATAGCCCATCATCTCACCACCACCACCACCATAGACTATCATCCCACCACCACCACCACCCAGATACCTTTAAACCACCGCCACCACCGCCATAGACTATTATCCCACCACCACTACCACCATAGAATATCATCCCATCACCACCACCACCTCCATAGACTATTATCCCACCACCACTACCACCACACAGATACCTTTAAACCACCACAACCACCACTCATAAACCTTAAAATCACCATATTTACTTACATAATACCATGACATCTTCCTTTTTTACTAACATAATACCATGAAATCTTCCTTTTACTAATACAATACCATGACATCACCATGGTAACTAAGGAAATACTTACTACTAATGTATCACTTCTAACTACCTTAAGTATTTTTCGTACCAATTCTGAAACAAAAAGTGGATTGAAGCTGTACATAATGTTGACCAATCAAATTGCAGGAAATTCAACCAATCAGAAGCCTCCATTTCCCATGGATTGACCAATCAGAATGCAGAAAAATCAACCAATCAAATCACCACTTACAAAAATAACCGACCAATCACAACCATCGATACAAATGACTTTGACTATATAAAGGCGCGATTAACCGGCTTCCTCAGTCGCCAGACTGCCATTCTGCTGACCTGTCCTAAAGTGTGATCCTATACGAAGATACCTTAAGTGACCAAATGGTAAGTACATTAAGTACCCATCACTTATTCATATTCATAACTAATTATAATGTTCATACCTAATTATAACATTCATAACTAAATGTTATAACTAAATCATGTCATTTTGTCTTTTCAGATCTGTGAATAACCAGTGAAAGAACCAACGTGTGAATCGGAAGAGACCTCAAATAAATGGTAAGTAATAACCAATCACTAATTCATATTCATAACTAATTTAAATATTCATAACTACATATTATAACTAAATGTTGTGACTTAATCATGTCCCTTTGTCTTTACAGACCAATGAATAACCAGTTAAAGTACCAAAGCGTGATTCGAAAGAGACCTCAAATAAATGGTAAGTAATTACCCATCACTTATTCATATACTAATTATAATATTTATCACTAATTTTCATAACTAATTTCCATAACTAAATGTCATAACTAAATGATATCTTTTTTGTCTTTACAGACCTGTGAATTAACAAGTAAGAAGCCAAGATAACCCTGACGTTCAATAAAACAGAAACAAGATGGCGAATCGTTGCTATAGATGTCACCAAATTTTTGACACCAGAAGGGAATTGTTAATTCATTACAGTATACACAGAGATCATATGGAATTTGCATGTGACCTTTGCCCGAAACGTTTTACAAGAAAAGACCATTTACAGCAACATAAAAAGAACCATGAGAGACCCAGATTCCAATGTATGGAGTGTCGTGCCACCTTCTGTAAATAAACTGCATTAGAGCGTCACACTCGTGAAAGACATCAAATAGGGGGAGCCAGTACCAAAAGACCAGAAGACATGTATGAATTGAAGATTAAAAGTCGGAAAAGTGTACCAAGATTTAAAACCACAGCCACCCAGTATCAAGTCCAGTTTAAATTCATCGACACCAATAGTATAGAAGAAGTTTTAAAAACCTTGCACCAGATATTCGATGTCATCTTAAAGAAAGTAACCACATTTACCAAACCAGAAGACCTGATCCAGATATCACTACAGTCACCAGATTTGGACTTTCCCATTGCCATGCCGTTCATGAGGGTGGACCAATTGTCAAGTAATTTATTATTGGCCGAAATTGAACGAGTTCTACAGTCCAATGAAGAGTTTCGATTAACAGAAGAAGTAGAGATGGAAGTCACTCATGTGGATATGCCAGCGGGTAGCGGAAAAAAGAAAACGGATTATGTAGATATTAAAAGATTTGTGTACAGTAAAGAGTCTATCATCCAGATTAAAAACAAAGACGACCTCTGTTGTGCCAGAGCTATCGTAACAGCTAAAGCGAGAATCGAGGGTCACCCTAAATGGGACACTATTAGACAAGGACGGCGTATTCAAGAGGAATTAGCTATTGAGTTACATGCCCGGGCCGGAGTTCCTTTGACAAAGTGTGGTATAGAAGAAATCAAAAAGTTTCAAGTAAGCATACCCGATTATCAGATTTATGTCTTAAGTAAAGATGAGTTCAACAGTTTAATCTATAAAGGACCCGAAGCTGAGAAGAAGATTTATCTGTATCATCATGATGAACATTACAATGTGATCACCAGTATGCCAGCGTTTTTGTCACGCAGTTATTATTGTCATATCTGTGATAAAGGATATTACACCAAAGAAGAACATTCTTGTAATAACGTATGTCAATGTTGTCATAAAATTCATGACCAAACCGAAGATAATTGGATACCCTGTGATGACTGCGGACGATATTTTCATGGTAGCGTATGTTTTAAATTACATCAACAATCTACGTCATCCGGACAGTCAACATGTACCAGATACTACAAATGTAAAGAGTGTGGACAAACCGTGAATAAACAGTTGAATAAACGTCATACTTGTGAAAACACCTATTGTCAGGTGTGTAAAGATTACTATCCAAAAGGACATCAGTGTTTTATGCTTACTGCAACTCCACGTAAACGATCGGATAATCAAACATACATTTTCTTTGACTTTGAATGTACGCAGGAGGATCTTGTGCAGTGTGAACAAGGATATGTACCCGACGACAACGGTAGATGCACTCATTGTAAAACATCAACATGTGGAGTTTACGAACATCAACCCAATTTGTGTGTTGCGCATAAAATATGTTTAAAGTGTTTAAATAATACCATCAATGAAACCAGTACATGCAAGGAATGTGGAAAAAATGAAGTCGTGTTTGCTGGAACCAATACAACCGATGACTTTTGTAACTGGTTGTTCTCTGGACAAAACAATGGAGCTACTGTTATCTGTCATAATTTCAAAGGATACGACAGTTATCCTATTCTGAATTACCTGATTCGTCATGCCATAGTACCGGAACTAAGAATATGGCCATCACCATACCAACCTGTAACATTCGGATGATTGATTCCATGAATTTCTTACCTACAGCTTTAACCAAACTACCAAAAATGTTTGGACTGACAGAACTGCGAAAAGGATATTTTCCGCACTTATTCAATACCAAAGAGAATCAAGCTACCATCTTAAATCATTTACCCGATGTAAAGTTTTATCAACCGGATAAAATGAAACCCGAAGACAGAGCTGCGTTCCTGAAATTGTACAACGAGAATAGAGATTCCACGTTTAATTGTCAACAAGAACTGCTGAGCTATTGTCGTTCGGATGTGGATATCCTGAGACAAGCGGGTTTGACGTTCCGTCAATTATTCATTGAGATGACAACTGTACAGAGTCAAGGAGGTATCGACCCTTTTCAAAATTGTATTTATACTATTGCATCTGCCTGCAACCTCGTCTTTCGTACATTGCTCTTAAAACCGGATACCATAGGTATAATTCCCGCACATGGATACCGTCCTTATGAGAAACATTCGTCGAAAGCCATGAAGTGGTTACAGTGCATTTCTGCAGCCAATAATATACAGATACAGCACGCGCGTAATGGTGGAGAGAAACAAATTGGACCCTATAAAGTGGATGGGTTTTATGACAATCATGTGTTTGAATATCATGGATGCTTCTGGCATGGATGTTTACGTTGCTATAGTGCTGCTACTGTCAATCCAGTCAATAATATGACAATGGAAGAATTGTATCAACGCACGTTGGAAAAGAAACGATATATTGAACAGCAAGGGTATACTTATGTGGAAAAATGGGAATGTGAGTTCGATAAAGACATACAGATTGATCCATACATACAACGTTTCATTAATTCCTTGAAATACGTGAACCCTCTAGAACCTAGAGATGCTTTTTATGGTGGAAGAACGGAAGCCTTTACGCTGTATAAAGATACGTCTAATGGTGAAAACATTAATTATTACGATGTGACGTCGTTATACCCTTACATTAACAAAACCGGAAAAATTCCCTTGGGACATCCTCACGTCATCACCGAAAACTTCACTGATATTCAACACTACGAAGGATTGATCAAATGCCAAGTATTGCCACCGAAAGGACTTTACATCCCAGTGTTACCTGCCAAAATTAACAACAAGTTATTGTTCACCTTGTGTAAAACGTGTGCTGAAACAAATCAACAAACACCATGTCAACATACCGATGAAGAAAGAGCATTGACAGGGACTTGGGTTAGTGATGAAATGAAGAAAGCATTGGAAAAAGGATATGTCGTTCAACATATATACGAAGTATGGCATTTCGAAAACATAGAACAATATGATCCAAACACGAAAATGGGAGGACTCTTTACAGAATATATCAACACATTCGTAAAAATGAAACAAGAGGCCAGTGGTTGGCCCGACTGGTGCCTAACTGAAGACGACAAATGGAAATACATAAGAGAATACTATGAGAAAGAAGGAATTCATCTCACATACGAGAAGATACAGAAAAATCCCGGATTGAGAGCCTTGACAAAACTCATGTTGAATAGTTTCTGGGGAAAATTTGGACAAAGATCCAACATGCTTAAAATGGAATATTGCACCGAATTGAAAAAATACATGGATATCTTGAATAGTGATAAAATCGATCTCATGGGTATAAGTTTCATGGGTGAAACCATGGCTAGTATTAGATACCGATTCAAAGATGATTTCATCGAGGAAACTGGACGAACTAACGTGGTCATTGCAGCATATACTACTGCTCATGCTCGATTGAAATTGTACAACTATTGGAGAAACTGAACGATCGTGCCTTATACACCGACACAGATTCCATCGTGTTTTCCTCCAAACCTGGGGAATGGAAACCAGAACTAGGAGATTATTTAGGAGACTTGACGGATGAAGTAGCCGGAAACCCAATTTCCGAGTTTGTAACTGGTGGACCCAAAAATTATGGATATAAAGTAACATGTCAAAATGAAATCACAACCGTATGTAAAGTAAAAGGATTGACACTGGA
>MJUU01016700.1:525-17272 GCA_002080025.1 Modiolus philippinarum | reverse complement strand
TTTTGTTTCTAGCTAATAACTGTGTCTAGCTTCTTTTTGTGTCCATCTAATTATTGTGTCAAGCTCTTTACTGTGTCCACATTCACTTTAAACTACTTTTGTTGAAATTTCAGTGGTCGACATGCTGCGGTCGTATCATGCTGCGCTTGGCGTAGCCCTTTATTAATTGTGAAGTCAGCGTTTCTACGTAGCTATGTACAGTGAATGTATTAGGAGCTACCAGTATACTTTCCTTTTTCCCCAAAATATGTTCAATGCTCCAAAATTGATAATTTTACAACCTCTTTACATGAGAAAACATCCTCTCAAGCATTTATTACCTGTTTTTAATTAAGATTTCATTGTTGTGTGAATGAATGTTGTAAATCAGTGATAAATCAGCTTTTCGGCAAAATTTTTAAATAATTTTCTGTTGAGTAAATCAAAAGTTTCAGCGAAAGTGGTACATTGTAGCCAGGAGAGAGCTTTTGATTCGATCAAACTGCTCCTCTAGAGCTTATGTTTTATTTGTTATATGTACATGTATGTTACCCAACTATAAATAAAAATTATTTACTTAAAAATTAATAGTTTTTAAATAGTTTTGAATTCCTGTTATATTAGTCCCAGTTGTTACTGAATTAGTAGAAATTAAAGAAGAAGAAGAGGAAAATTTAATTATCCATGTAGTTTGTGTTTATGCATGGATACATTGTCCCCCACCGCAATGCGAAGCGGGACATAGAAATGCCAGGCGTCCGTCCCTTTGTGGTGCATCTGTCCGTCTGTTACACTTTTTTGTAAGCGCTCTCGTGCCTACAAATTTTGACAGATTTTCATGAAATTTGTACCACAAATACCTTGGTCAAGTTTGAAAATCAGACTTGGTTGATACTTTTTGACAGAGTTATGGGACTTTGACCAAAATAACGACACCGTTTTATCCAAAAATCAATCTTGTAAGCGCTCTCATGCCTACAAATATTAATGGATTTTTATGATATTTGTACCAAATGTTTATAATACTATTACCTTGGTCAAGTTGGAAAATCAGCTTTGGTCGGTATTTTTGTTGGAGTTATGGGACTTCGACCCAAAAAATGACCCCGTTTTATGCAAAAATTGACCTTGTAAGCGCTCTCATGCCTACAAATTTTGACGGATTTTCATGAAATTTATACTAAATGTTTATACCATTACTACCTTGGTCAAGTGGGAAAATCAGCTTCGGTCGATACTTTTTGTGTCGCCTGCTGTAAGCAGAGTCAACACATAGGGATTACTATCCGTCGTCTTGCGTCGTCCATCAGTTTTTGAATCCGCAACTCCTTCAAAACTACTAGTTTTCCAAGCAAACTTTCAGGATATGTTTTTTACTTGGTGTAGTTGTGCACCTGATACTTAGAATTTTGATTTTTCAGATTTTAGAGGTTCACAGAGCCAAAATTGCTCATTTGTAAGTCTGTTGGTTTTTGAATCTGCAACTCCTTCAAAACTGCTAGTCCCATTCCAACCAAACTGTCAAGATATGTTGTTTACCTGATGTAGTTGTGCACCTGATACTTAGAATTTAGATTTACAGATTAAGAGGTTCACAGAGCCAAATTGCTCACATGTTAATCTTGTTGGTTAACCTGCACCTCCATCACAACTAGAAGTCAGATTCCAACCAAACTTGCAGGATATGTTGTTCTCCTGATCTTGTTGTGCATCTGATACATAAAATTTTGATTTTACAGATTTTAGAGGTTCACTGAGCCAAAATAGCTCATTTGTTAATTCAGTCTGTTTTTGTGGAACTCATTCAAAACTATAAGTCATATTCCAACCAACCTTTCAGAATATGTTGATCACTTGATATAAATGTGTATCTGATACTTTAAATTTTGATTTTACAGATTTCAGAGGTTCACAGAGCCAAAATAGCTCATTTGTTTATTTGGTTTGTTAATCTTCGACTCCTTCACAAATGTCTGTCAGATTCAAACCAAACTTCCAGTATATGTTGTTTTTGATCAGGTCTGGTTATGCACATTATATTTACAGATTTAAGAGGTTTGCCAAGCCAACATAGCTCATTTGTAATGTTAATTCAGTTTGTTAATCTGCAAGTCCCCAAAACTGTAATTCATATTCTAAACAAATTTGCAGAATTTGTTTTTCTCTTAATCTAGCATCTTCGCTAGCCAAGGGTTACGATTCGCTCCTCTCCTCTTCACCCTTGGCAGATGAAGCTGGATTTCTGTAGTCTCAAAATCCACGTTTGTGATTGGTTGCAGTTAACCTTCGCTGCAACCAATCAAGTAGCTTACATTCAGAATTTAAATATATATTGTAACAATAAAACTTAAAATATGGTGTTTCGTGATTTTTCTATTTTGCAAAATTTCCAAGATTCTATTATCGTTCTTTACTTTTGAAGGGTTATTTCCTTATAGTTAAATATATTATGAATTGTTGTATTATTAGATGCAATAAATAATCTTTAATTATTACAATAAATCATACTGAAACTCTTACTTCAAAGGGAGATAATTTGATACTGATGTTTCACAAATTGTGGCTCAATCCGCCAAGGGTGAAGAGGAGAGGAGCGGATCGTAATCCTTGGCTAGCGAAGATGTTAATCTAGCCATGCACATGATACTTACAATTTTAATTTTACAGATTTAGAAGTTCAAAAATGGCTCTACTGTAGTGCAGGCAACACAAGTGTTCCATGGAACACCCATCAATTTTTGTTGGAATTATGAGCCTTTGACCAAAAAAATGACCCTGTTTTATGTAAAAATTGACCTTGTAAACGCTCTCACGCCTACAAATTTTGAAGGAGTTTCATGAAATTTATACCAATCTTTATACCATTAATACCTTAGTCAAGTTGGAAAATCAGCCTTGGATGATACTTTTTGATGGAGTTACGGGACTTTGACCAAAATAATGACCCAATTTTTTCCAAAAATCGAACTTGTTAGGGCTCTCATGCCTACAAATTTTGACAAATTTGGACGGATTTTCATGAAATTTATACCAAATTTTATACCCCTAATACTTTGGTGAAGAAGGAAAATCGGCCTCGGTCGATAGTTTTACAGAGTTACGGGACTTTGACCAAAGTAATGACCACATTTTTTCCAAAAATTGACCTTGTTAGTGCTCTCATGCCTACAAATTTTGACAAATTTCGACGGATTTTCATGAAATTTATACCAAATTTTATACCCCATATTTTACCGAATTGTCATGAAATTTATACCAAATGTTAATACCTTGGTCAAGTTGTAACATCAGCCTCTGTTGATACTTTTTGTATCCTCATACATTTAATTCTGGAACAGCCCGGAGTGAGTGAATGTTTGAAAATATTGCAATTTCATATACGGTATACTAGTATACTGCTTGACTTACGGGGGACACAGGAATTCTATTCTTGTCTAATTAGTAACAAGGCTTTGTGGTGAAAGTCCATATAATTCGAATTTTCCCACAATCTGATTTAACCACAGGGGCCTGTAGTACAAAGTGGAATACACAAAAACCGCCTACTGTCTCGATATTCATGCTTTTCTTCCCGTAAATATTGCCACTATGGTTTAACCCTACCGCTAGCTCTTTCCAGTACTAGCTCTTTCCAGTACTGGTACCAAGTCCAGCTATCCCAAGCCCCATCGTTGTCTACGTTTGTTTTTTTGTCTTTTTATTGTTTTTCTTGTGCAGTTCCCTGGTAGATTGTGGCATGTGATTGTAATTTTCAGCCATTGTAGGTGTTTCCTGTTATCTCCTGTTTATTAAAATTGAACTTTAGAAAGGGACTACAAATAATCACTGAAAATCTATAGGTGAGACTGATCGACAAAGTTTGACCAGTGGGAAAGCTCGACCAGAGTCTAGTGAATTCCATTATTTTTCGTATTAATAAATAAACAATAAAATGATTCTGAATCCTATTCTAAAACTCCACCCAGATAGGTAAATTTCATGAGTGTATTAGAGTTTTACTGCATGAAACAATAATGGACTTGAACGACAGCAAGGCAAGTGGTCCAACTTCAGTAGAAAGGGCTGTGGGAAAGTTGGAGCAGTTGAAAATTCAATATATTCAGCACATGGATGGTATTTCTCAAGGGGGGGACGAATTATTTATTACATTTCATCATTGTTTTATCATTTAAATATAATGTAGCATCTTTTATGCAATAATTTCAAATATTACCTCTTCAAAATGTCAGGTTGATCTTACCCATACACTGATAAAACTTCCCAAAAGTACGATAATTCGTCAATATATGTGTTCTTTGAAGGTGACGTCATCAGGCATGGTCGCCTTTTTCCATGACATCACAATGGTAAAGTCAGAAAAAGGCAATTGTATTTGATATTATAATTGAATTTCATCCAATCACTTGATGTACAACATTCTCTCTAGAGAGTAGAAACGCAGTTCATCCACTGTTCAGGAAATATGAAAATAGGACAGAAATTGGAGAATGCAGTTTCTTTGTTCATAATATTGATACATAGGGAATAATACAGGGCAAAATCCGTATCACATGCTGTATCATCCCGAGTTACCAATATCAGCCCGAGGGATGATATTGGTCGACAGATGATAAAATCCCAAAAATACTGTAAAAAATGAAATCGTTAAGAGAAAATACATGTATTTTGTGGAAAAAAAAACAATGTCAAAAAAGGCGGAAAGGACTGGAGGTGGTTGGAGTAAAATCTAACACTATAAAAGGAAAAACGTTTGCTAGATTTTTTAAATTGATTCAAAATGTACACCAAACAAATTTTTGTTACCCCCAAAAATTTTTTTATCTCCTAAAAAATTCCCCCCCCCCAAATTTTTTTACCCCCAATTTTTTTTTTACCCTCACTTTCTTTTTAAAAAATAAGTTGAATTAAAAACAATTTTATTTTTTTTTTTCTGGGAAAAGGGTATGATACAGGTCTAGCCATGCGATTAAAGGTGTGTGATAAAGGGTAAGCCATGCGATAAAGGGTATGACGTCACAGTGTGAATACGGGATTAAAGTCATGCATTCAAAAAGTCTGTATTTATTACTAAACATATGATAAAAAATTTTAATGGCAAAATTTACCATATATTTATACAGGGCAAAATCCGTNTCACATGCTGTATCATCCCGAGTTACCAATATCAGCCCGAGGGATGATATTGGTCGACAGATGATACGGCATGTGATACGGATTTTGCCATGTATTATATAGTTTATTATATATTTAAACTGAGGATTACTTAATCCCAAAAATACTGTCGTTAAGAGAAAATACATGTATTTTGTGGAAAAAAAACAATGTCAAAAAAGGCGGAAAGGACTGGAGGTGGTTGGAATAAAATCTAACACTATAAAAGGAAAAACGTTTGCTAGATTTTTTAAATTGATTATCTCAAAAAAATGTACACCAAACAAATTTTTGTTACCCCCAAAATTTTTTTTATCTCCTAAAAAATTCCCCCCCTCCCAAATTTTTTTACCCCCAATTTTTTTTTACCCTCACTTTCTTTTTAAAAAATAAGTTGAATTAAAAACAATTTTATTTTTTTTGGGGGGGGGGAAGGGTATGATACAGGTCTAGCCATGCGATTAAAGGTGTGTGATAAAGGGTAAGCCATGCGATAAAGGGTATGACGTCACAGTGTGAATACGGGATTAAAGTCATGCACTGTATCACATATTCAAAACGTCTGTATTTATTACTAAACATATGATAAAAAATTTTAATGGCAAAATTTACCATATATTTATATGAACATTTTATTTCAAAAATTAAATACTTTTCATTTTCAATACAGAAAATTTCATAACGTACAATGTATTATTTAAGTTGCTTCATTGAAGTCTGTTTTTTCATGTATTAAATTGAGCTCTAGCTGACAAATTCTTATGAGTATTTCAAGATATTCTTTGCATAATAAGGGGTTAAAGTTTCCTTTTGAAAAGGCTTATTATTATCATTGATATTTTCCCTTTTTTCAGGTTTTCAGTATGAGTAATACTGCATTAAACCTGAGATGTAAAACAAAATCAGGAAAACACTACCCATTAACAGGACTGAGCCTAAGTTCTAATGTGGGACAGTTAAAATCAAGGATCTCTGAAATAACCAAGATACAGAGGGAATATATCAGAGTGAGGCAAGGATATCCTCCTAAAGCTGTAGATCTTACCAAGGAAGATGTTTTATTGTCGTCTCTGCCATTTAGGTCTGGTGATACACTGATTGTAGAGGAAGAACGAGTTGTGATAAATAATCTGCAGAAAAACATCGGCGATGTTTTACAAGATCAGAACTTATTGGGACGAGGGGTATTAATGAGGAGGGTTGCACCAGCAAACAATTCCTGCCTGTTTACAAGTATTAATGCTGTAATGAATAACGGCAATATAGACTTGGATTATGCTCCATCTATACGACAGCTTATAGCGGGTGTAGTCATGAGTGACCCTCAAACATACTCTGATGCATTTCTAGGTAGATCTAATTCTAGTTATTGTAATTGGATTATGAAAGATGACACTTGGGGTGGTGCTATAGAAATTTCCATCTTGTCTAAATATTACGGAGTAGAAATTGATGTTGTTGATACACAAAGTTGTAGAATTGATAGATTTGGTGAAGATTTACATTATCAACAGAGGGTACTTATAATATATGACGGTGTTCATTATGACCCTTTAGTGTTGGAACCTTTTGATTCTACATTACCTATTCAGTCTATTTTCTCTACTGATAATTCATCAATTCTAGCACAAGCTCAAGAAATAGCAACTGAGGCTCGACAGTTACGGCAGTTTACAGATGTCACAAACTTTTCTATTAAATGTTTGATATGTCAGAGAATGTTCACAGGACAAAATGAAGCTCAGCAGCATGCCAAAGCTTCAGGTCATATTAATTTTGGTGAAGTTTGATCAATATTGATCAAGTTTGATGGAAGTTTTTATACTTGAAACAGTATTATCACTACGAAATGATATTAATATAGATTTGTAAGACACTGGATATTTTCTCTATTAAAATGTTAAGGGGGTACATTTGTGTATGAGCTTAAGGTCTCAAAAGCATTCAATACTATTGGGTTTTATCAATTTTTTTGCACATTGATAATACATACATTTTCTTGATCATAGCTAGGTCACTTTTAAATGCATAAAATGGACCACACAAAATTTTATCAACTTTTAATATATATCTTCCTATATTTTAAGGCATATAAGCATGTATTAAATGGAAAATGACAAAAATGAAGTAAGGGTTTAATTTAAAGAGAACGGTTTCCTGCTCATCAGAACTTTTCAAATTAAAAGGAAAGAGTTTTCATCTAATAATAAGTTTTCTGAAACTCATACTCCCTTGATTGTCAATTAAGCAATATGCCAAAATTTGAAGATCAAAAATTTCATCATTATCATGATTATTGGGTGTTTACCAGCTTTTGATAGAAAACATGAAAAGAAACATGAGAGCAGTAGTATAAATAGTGACATTTACATAAAGATCATTTCTTGGTTAAGGCAAAGTCTAGCAGTTTATTTAGATGTGATCACACTTTCCTATATGTACTATCTTTAAACCTGTAACTTTATAAATAAAATGTTCCAGTTCCATAAAATTGAAGTATTAGGCTAAGTTTTATTTATAACAATCTAAACCTACAGTCTGAAGCCAAAGTAAAATCTGCAGTGAAAAGGAAGATAATTCTTGCTATTGGCTAGTCTTGAATGATTTTCTCCTTGCGCCAAGTTAGAGATGATTTAATAAGTATATCAATTAACCTCATTTAAAATTGAAATTTTATTCATATTCCCTTTGACCATATGTAATTAACTTGGTAAGGGAGATAATCCACCAGTGTTTGTCACTCCAATAAATCTAATATGACATTTTCTCGATGTTGATATTTCATTTTAAAAGGTTTATCAATGTCAATTCCTAATTATATAGTGTATACAGATCTTTCATATAAGTATTCATAAACTACATGTTATCCCATATAAAGATGTCTTGAACCCTTATTCTGGACCCTTTGTTCGAATTTAAACACTTTTTTTAGTGGTCCCATGGGTCTTTGAGTCATCAAAGTTCAACTAGTACATTTTTTTTTCACAAAAGTTATGTGAATCCAATTCTTATCTGATTTAAACAAAATTTTTACCAATAAACTGAGAATGTTGCGTTGTTTAAATATTTATTTCAGTTTTAATTTTTTATACCACGCCACACGAAGTTGCGTGGTATTATGTGATACCCTCAGTCGTGTGTCCGTGGGTGCGTCCGTCCGCCACCCACCCTTGGTATGTAACTTGTTTACTACAACACTCAGATCAAATTTGATTTTGGGTTCAGAGGTCCAAGGGGTTCTGGAGTTATGCCCCTTGAAACTTTGAAATTTTGCGAATTTTAGGGTTTCCGACTGATAACTTGTGAACGATAACGCAAGGTCTTCAAACTTGGTATGTAAGTTGTTTATCACAAAACTTAGGTCAAGTTCGATTTTTGGTTCAGAGGTCCAAGGGGTTCTGGAGTTATGCCCCTTCATACTTCGAAATTTTGCAAATTTTAGGGTTTGGTACTCATAAATTGTGAATGAAATAACATACTGTCTTCAAACTTGGTATGTAAATTGTTTACCACAAAGCACAGGCCAAGTATAATTTTTGGTTCATTGTAACATTGTCCTGGAGTTATGTCCCTTTTTACTTAGAAATTTTGTGAAATGTGGCGGGGTATCATGTAATGCACCATTACTATTTTTGACAGTAGTTCAAAGAATATGGGGTTTTAATAAGAAGAAAAATTTTGTTGTCACAATTCGTCTTACATTAATAGGTAATTGCGACCCTAACTTTAAATAAATCTTTTTGTTTAAATCCTTTATTCTTGAAAACAAATTGTTAGAAAAATATGACCAAAAAGTAAACTGTGTAATTCATAGATATTGGTTAAGATACTTTACTTGAAAAAAAATCTAGTTTAACATGAAATATATAAGAAAATATCCTAGCATGTGAATACTTTTATCCAAGATATTATATATATTTTTAGATGTTAAAGGTTGTTATTTTGTACAATGGGGCATTGTCCAGTCAAACTAATAAACTTGCTGATGTGTTGGATAAAAATGATAATATTTATATTTTCAATTTCAGGAACAACTTACATGACTTAAGACAATGTTGCGAATTCACATTAAAAAAATTCATGTTGATCTCAGCTAAAACAAAGAGCCATTACATAAGCCTTTGTTTGAATACAGTAGGATTATTAAGTGATACCATAAATCACCCATCATTGTCTCGCCAAACTCTCTAGTCATTTTACTCATGTATTTTGGTTGTAAAGTTCACACTAGTTGAACTAAAATTCATTAAGGTGATTACCGGTATATGTACAGACTGTGGATAGTGTTAAAGCAACCCAAACAATGTTTGTAAACAATTAATAGTGATGTTTCCCTTGTTCAATATCAGTTGTTTTTTTTTAAGTCAGCAACACATTTACCTCAACAAGACAGAATGTGTATATCATTCAAATTTTTTACGCAATAGGTTTCCATAGATTCATATATGTTTTTAGTGTCAAAAATGTCCGGAATTTTAAAGATTAAAACTTGTTGAACCCATTTTCACCACAGACCACAGATCAAATAAACTTTCTTTCCTCCTATCTCTCTGTATCAGTGGTCAAAGTAAAGAAGTAATCAAAATTTAACTCTAGTACAGATGTGTGTTTGACATTTTCTAATGCAGGTCTTGCCATTACATACTCATTAGAGATCAAACTTGTTTTCCTACGTGTGAGTTTTGTCTCTATGGGATTTCATTTCAAACAACAATAAAGTCCTGAAGTTGAAAACAATTTGTAAGATATTGAATGTATTTTTAAATGTGATTATTTATTTATTTGTAATGAAATGGATATATATTTTAAACGATGGATGAATTTCTCATGTTATCTTAGCTATATGTTACTTATATGTTTTCTTTTTCTTTTGCAATGTGTCATATGTTCCTTTTGCTTTTACATACATTTTTGTATTTTGTATTATCTATTATTTATGTTTATTAAATTTATAAATTGAACATTCTGTGATACAGTCTATTGAATATAAGGAGTTTATTTAGCATTTTTTAGGGCCCTGTGTTTGTGTAAATTTGGGTGCTATATTTGTCTGTCTATAGTTGAAATGTTTTTAGCAATGCACAAATATGGTATGATACAGTTGTCTTCATTATCATCTGTAAATACCTTTGATTAATGTAAACGTGGAAATTTTCATGTGGGGGTAATTTTTGCTTGCGTATGGGGATTTTACGTGAATATAACCCCCACTCGAATGCTTCTAATAATAAAAGTTTCACAATCAAATTTCGAAAAATCTGTGAATATTATAACCATGTGAAAGATTCAGGTATGACATTTCGCAAAATTAACCCCCTCGAAAATAACAGTATACAGTATGGCCAATAACTCTAGTTCCAGTAGATCAATCTTAGGTACTAGTAATTTAATACAATGTACCTTGGCACAAATGGCAGGCCGAGATTTTTCTTGGTTATTGTGGCACAGTCAGTTTTAATATATATGACTGTTACATATGAATTATTTAAATAGAAAAGTTTTTAAATTTAGAGTTTATTAAAAATTTTAGAATCACCTGCTGTGAAACTATTGAAGTAAATTTAACTAAATTATACTTGGAATGGTGTATGGAAGGTCCTTTTATAAAGATTGCTCATTTTGTTCTGATTTGATAAAAACATGGCTGCAAGCTTGGAGCATAGTTTAACTATTGACCTATGGGTATATAGATTGGTATTGGTTAGTATATGACAGTCAGCGGTATGACATGTGACCTTCACCTCAATATCATGATTCAGTGTTCAGGTGAAGTTTTTGTCTCGGCCTTGACATAAGTCGCTGAATGTGAGACA
Organism: Modiolus philippinarum; assembly: GCA_002080025.1. NCBI lineage: Eukaryota > Metazoa > Mollusca > Bivalvia > Mytilida > Modiolidae > Modiolus > Modiolus philippinarum. Next base: position 6,329 of record MJUU01016700.1, on the reverse strand, counting down.
TCAACATGCAAAGTATGACGGGGACTAAATACCTGATATTTTGAAAAGCCTTTGACCAACAAATGTTGTCTAGTAGTAGCACAAATCAAGTGTTACTTGACAGACATAAGATCAGATGACACAGACAGACATTGACCTCAATTTCACGGTATAATGACCACATTATGTTTCTCTGATTTGGTCCGCAGTTTCTCAATAACTACAAGTGGTAGGTCAATGATATTTAGTATTTAGGTTGGTCTTGGCCAGGTTTTGGGGTAATTCATGTCAGTTTTGCTATGTAACTATTGTCCTGTATAAAATTTGTGAGATGACCATCATGTAACCATGCATAGTTAATATAAACTTAATATATGAAATGCTTTTCAAGAATTAACAATTTACACCATTTTCCCATAGGGTCCTATCTTAAACTATTTTCCAGGCAGCTGCCATCTTGGATGAGATGCAAACCTGTCAGACATATATAGAAATTGTACTTCTTAATAAGATGAAAACTATGCTATTCAGACTTGACCTCTATCTCAAAAGGTTTTTGAAAAACAAAACAAAAAGTAAAACATAGGTAATCAATGATAACAAAATTCGTCTCTATATGGCACATTGTCAGAGCAACCCAATTTCCCCTGGATGCTGACCTACTATTAAAAATTCATGCATATGCAAGGCAACATGAACTTAAAATGTACAGTTAATGAGATAGGAACTCGGATGTATACATAAATGCAAGTCAATCATGCATAAAATATAGGTTAAAGTGACCTTATTTTGTCAGAATGCTGACTTAAAATCAGAGATACATGCACATGCACATGCAAGATGATCCTACCATGTATAGTACCCGAGATCTGAACTCGAGACATGAACTTGAATGTAAGTCACTCGAGCAGAAAATACAGGTCAAAGTGACCTAATTTTGTCTGGATGTTGACCTACCATCAATGATGCATGCATACGCAAGGTTAGATGATCCTTCCATGTGTAGTGACTGAGATCTGAACTCGGACATTAACTTGAATGTAAGTCACTCAAGTGGACAATGTAGGTCAAAGTGACCTAATTTTGCTTGGATGCTGACCCACCATCAGAGATGCATGCATATGCAAGGTTAGATGATCCTACCATGTAGAGTGACTGAGATCTGAACTCGGACATAAACTTGAATGTAAGTCACTCAAGCAGAAAATGCAGGTCAAAATGACCTAATTTTGCCTGGTTGCTGACCTACCATTGGAGATGCATGATCATGAAAGTTAGATGATCCTACCTTGTACAATGACTGAGATCTGAACTAGGACATAAACTTGAATGTAAGTCATTCAAGTGGATAATATAGGTCAAAATGGCCTAATTTTGTGTGGATGCTGACCTACCATCAGAGATGCATGAATGTGCACAGTTAGATGATCCTACCATGTACAGTGACTGAGATCTAGACTAGGGACGTAAAATTGAACGCAAGTCACTTAAGTGGAAAATGTAGGTCAAAGTGACCTAATTTTGTGTGGATGCTGACCTTCCGTCAGAGATGCATGCATGTGCAAGGTTAGAAGATCCTACCATGTCCAGCGATGTAAATTTAAATACAAGCCACTCAAGCAGAAAATATAGGTCAGAGAGACCTAATTTTCTAGGAGGCTGTGAGTTAACCCAAAAAGCACCTGCATAGTTTCTTGGTTATATACCTTTATGCGGATGTGGATGTGGACAAAGATGTGGACGTGGATGCCGGGGGTACTCCAATAGCCCCCTCAACTTTGTTGAGGGATACTAAAAATTACAAAAATTTGACAAATAAAGAGCAATAACTCCTACATGGGTATTGAGATTTTCTTCAAAATTCCTAGGTGGGTAGTTCATGATATGAAGAACATTTTTTGCAATTTTTAAAGAGTTGACCTCTATCTGTTATTTTTTTTTCAATTAAAAAATGAATAACATCAAAATTTTGAACATTTTACAAAAAAGGGCAATAACTCCAAGATGGGTTTTCAGATTTTCTTCAAAATTGCAGGGCAGGTAGATCTTGCCATGCTGATCATATTTATCTCATGTCAGATTTTTGTCTCGCCCGCGACGAAAGTCGTGAAAGGGAGACATATGCGTGCAAAGTATGACGACGGCGACGGCGTTAACTTTTACTAAATACATTTTGAAAATCCTTTGATGTAGGAACATCATATTTGGTCCAGTGGTAGTACTAATCAAGTGCTACCTGACGGACACAACCTTATGTGACCTTGGCCTCAATTTCACGGTCTAGTGGCCACATTAAGTTTTTCTGCTTAAGTCCATTTCTCAATAACTAGAAGTGGTAGATTGATAATATTTGGTATGTAGGTTGGTCTTGGGAAGTACTTGTCAGTCTGGCAGGTGACTTTTGTCCTTGACCTCAATTTCACGGTCTAGTGGCCACGTTTAGTTTTTCTGCTTAAGTTCATTTCTCAAAAATAGAAGTGGTAGGTTGATAATATTTGGTATGTAGGTTGGTCTTGGGTAGTACATATCATTCTGGCAGGTGACTTTTGTCCTTGACCTCAATTTCATGGTCTAGTGGTTACGTTAAGTTTTTCTGCTTAAGTCCATTTCTCAATAACTAGAAGTGGTAGGTTGATAATATTTGGTATGTAGGTTGGTCTTGGGTAGTACATGTCAGTCTGGCAGGTGATTTTTGTCCTTGACCTCAATTTCATGGTCTGTAGCCACGTTAAGATTTTTTGCTTAAGTCCATTTTTCAATATCAAGAAGTGGTAGGTTGATAATATTTGGTATGTAGGTTGGTCTTGGGTAGTACATGTCAGTCTGGCAGGTGACTTTTGTCCTTGACCTCAATTTCACAGTCTAGTGAGCATGTTCACTTTTCTGATTAGTTCACTTAGATTTCACATCAATTTAGAGGCCAACAGGGACGGGCGAGACATCTTTTAGGGTCTTCACTTGTTTTATATCTGTAACATTTTGAGTTATTTGCAAAAAACTGCAATTTACCCCTATGTTCTATTTTTCGTGAGTGCAGCCATGTTATTTGGTCTTCTGACTAATTGAAACCAATTTTGAAATTGCATACCCTGGTGATGATTCAGGCCAAGTTTAGTTACATTTGGCCAAGTGGTTTCAGAGGAGAAGATTTTTGAAATTGATGATGGACAGACGGATGAGGGACGCAAAGTGATGGCAAAAGCTCACATTCCTTTTTGTCTCGCCTGTGACGCGACACATAGCGACCATAGATGTCGGCGTTGGTGTCGGCATGGGCGTCGTCAACATTTGGTTAACCCAAATGTTAAACTTCTTTTGAACTTCAATAACTTTCTAAAATCTTGCTAAATATCAATGAAATTTTGACACAATATTCTTTGCAACTTCATTATTGAATCCCAAGTATATTTTTGAAAAAAAAATAATTCCATTTTTTCCATATTTTTCCATTTGTTGGACTTATTTTTTTCAATCATTTTTTTGTTTCCACTATATCTCAGCACCTACATCCCCTAGACAGATGATGATTGGTAAATGGTTACATCTTTAGTAGTAACCAACATCCATAGCGAGTTATGTGACCTTGACCTATATTTTCCGCATCAATGAATTTTACTAAATTTTCACTTTGCTCCATAATATTAACTATGTTTAAACAAATTAGAACTTAGGAAATTTAATTTTAATGTAGAATTGTTGCATATAGTCTATAGATAAACAATAAACTTTCAGGATTTTATTCCAGTTCCAACTTTGGTAAATTTCCTGAAAATGTCCAAGACTAACAATTTTTGAAATTTTTGCGTATAATCAAATATGTTAGCAATTTTTCATACCAGAAATAATTCTGAAAACTAAGAATAAAAAAATATGGTTCCAATTTTGGTAAATTTCCTGGAGCTCTCGAAGACAAGCAATTTTGGGGAATTCTTGTTAGCAACAATTCTTTTTTTGAATGTATTTTAATGAACAAAAAATTTTCAACTCTTGGATTTCAAAAAATTGTTTTCCAGTATTGGTAAATTTCCTGTACTCTAAAACTGAGTCAAAGACAAACAATTTTTTGAAATTCTTGTTAGCAACCATGCTTTTTGGATGAATTTTTGTCGAAGCAAATATTGCCAAAAATTTTTGGTTCCAATTTTGGTAAATTTCCTGATAATCTCAAAGAAGTTATTTCTTAGAATTCCTAGTCACCACATCGTAATATAGGCCAAATCATAAATAAAGCGGAGTGAGCAAGCGAGACACTAAGTTCAGCAGAACCTTTACGAATTATTTAAATGACTAAGTTCAACAACTGTTAATTTTCGCAAAATATCAAAGTAACATGCACACCTTTGAGATATGTACAAATATTCTGCAAAATATAAATCTTCTATCTCAAAAACTATGAGTTTTGCTCAGGACAAATGGGGCACCCTATAGGCAGATATTTGACATAAAAATGACGAAGTTCAACAACTGGTAATTTTGGCATAAATTATCAAAAATCAAAATCAAAGTAACATGCGCGCCTTTGATATATAAATTTACAATTGATCAACAAAATACTAGAGCATGTCGAAACTGGCGTCGGAAGGTCCCCGCAATTTCAATCCTGAAATTCTGGGCAAAAGTAAAATTGAGGTAAGTGTGGATTCACATTCTGTTTGACACACAAATGTGTTGATACAGTAATTTGTTTGATAAAGTGATTTCTTGAAGTTTTACCAAATCATGTCATTTCTCAGCTTCAGACTTAATATCAAAACATTTCAAGCTGATACAAGTAAAAAAAAATCTTGTGAAGATAATTTGGTTTATAGTAAAAAGTCAAAGTATTAGCAAACAGGAAGTGGATGTTCGACAAATTTGAAAACCACTTTCACAATACAACTCATCATTTCAAAGCTTCAAACCAAATTTCAAATCATTCCCTCCAGTAGAAGCCAAGAAATCTGTGACGGAAATTTAGTTTTTAGCAAAATTCAAAGTCTCAGCAAACAGGAAGTGGATGGCCGACAAACTTGAAAATTGCTTACACAATACAACTTATAATTTCCAAGCTTCAGACCAAATTTCAAATCATTCCCTCCAGTTGAAGCCAAGAAATCTGTGATAAAAATTTGTAAAAATTGGGCAAACAGGAAGTGGGCACCCGACAAAATTGAAAATTCCTTACACAGTACAACTCATCATTTCTAAGCTTCAGACCAAATTTCAAATCATTCTCTCCAGTTGAAGCCAAGAAATCTGTGACAAAAATTTGTAAAAATTTGGCAAACAGGAAGTGGGCACCCGACAAACTTGAAAATTCCTTACACAGTACAACTCATCATTTCTAAGCTTCAGACCAAATTTCAAATCATTCCCTTCAGTAGAAGCCAAGAAATCTTTGACGGAAAATTTGGTTTATGGTAAAAAATCAAAGTTTCAGTCAACAGGAAGTAGATGTCCGACAAACTTGAAAATTGCTTACACTATACAACTCATTATTTACAAGCTTCAGACCAAATTTCAAATCATTCCCTTTAGTAGAAGCCAAGAAATCTTTGACGGAAAATTTGGTTTATAGTAAAAAATCAAAGTATCGGTAAACAGGAAGTGGATGTCCGACACACTTGAAAATTGCTTACACAATACAACTCATCATTTCCAAGCTTCAGACCAAATTTCAAATCATTCCCTCCAGTTGAAGCCAAGAAATCTGTGTCGAAAATTTGGTTTTTAGCAAAAATTCAAAGTATCGGCAAACAGGAAGTGGGCCTCCGACAAACTTGAAAATTGCTTACACAATACAACTCATCATTTCCAAGCTTCAGACCAAATTTCAAATCATTCCC
>MJUU01016699.1:0-11736 GCA_002080025.1 Modiolus philippinarum | reverse complement strand
AAATGGACTTTAACCATTCTACCTAACCAAGTCGCTCATGCGTAAAATGTAGGTCAGAGACAACATCTTAAGCATGCATTGTTGTTGTCATCCCAAAATGCATCATACATACCAGTATGGTTGATGTGGGGTATATCAGTAAGCGGGAATGGACTTTAACCATTCTACCTTACCAAGTCGCTCATGCGTAAAATGTAGGTCAGAGACAGCATCCGAAACATGCATTGATGTTGTCACCCCAAAATGCATCATAGATACCAGTAAAGTTGAGGTGGGCCATGTCAGTAAGCAAGAAATGGCTTTAACCATTCTGCCTAACCAAGATGCTCATGCGTAAAATGTAGGTCAGCGAGAGCATCCGAAGTTTGCATTGTTGTTGTCGTCCCTAAAAGCATTATACATAACAGTATGGTTGATGTGGGCCATGTCAGTAAGCGGGAATGGACTTTAACCATTCTACCAAACCAAGTCGCTCATGCATAAAATGTAGGTCAGAGACAGCATCCGAAGCATGCATTTCAGTGGTCATCCAAAAATGCATCAGGCATACCAATATGGTTGATGTGGGGCATGACAGTAAGCAGGAATGGACCTTAACCATTCTTCCTAACCAGACGCGGACGCAGACGCCGACACCAACGCCGGGGGTATCACATAAGCCCCCCTCACTTCGTGAGGTGAGCTAAAACGTTATAGCTCGGACACTATTCTTTCAGACAGACGGATGGACGGACAGACTGATTACTATAGGGTGTCCGCCACTTTTTGTGGCGGGGCCCTAATAAAATTTTCAAAGTTTCAAGACCCAATGGAACTCTGAACCGAAAATGGAATCTGGCCTTTGTTTTATGAGAAACAACTTACATACCAAGTTTGAAGATAGTATGTTACTTCATTCACAAGTTATCAGTTGCAAACCCTAAAATTTGCAAAATTTCATAGTTTCAAGGGGTATAACTCCAGAACCCCTTGAACCTCTGAATTCGGCCTAACTTTTGTGGTAAAAAACTTACATACCAAGTTTAAAGACCTTATGTTTTTGGTTCATAAGTTATCAGTCAGAAACCTTCAAGGGACAGACAGGCAGACACATTACTGAGCGTGTTGTGGGAAAAAAAATCATTCAAAGACACGTACTTAATTTCCAAACAGATGAAATTTTCTAAAAGAGACTGTGAAAACATACACATAAAAGCAATGAAACTAATGAACCCTCACTAAACATGCTAAACAGGAAGCTGGCCTAAAGCATAAAGGCAGTGAGACCACTTTCTATCTATGTGTAATACTGATAAGGACAGATTTACCTGTACTCCTTATGGATATTATAAACATTAACACATTTTTAATAACATTTAATTTGGCATTTGTAAATCTATGAGTAATAGTATGTATTGCCATAACTCTATTCATGTACTTCAATAGTCTGACTACCTCTATGTAGCTTAACATTAATAACTATTTCGTAAGGTTACAAAGTTTGCATCTCATCTTTTCTCAGAAATTTGTTCTCCTCAGGTTTGGAACGTATTGGATATCCTTTGCCTGTCTCAAAGGCAATCTTACGTCTTTTATGAAGTGTAAGTTCTATTAAACCATGTCTATGCTTCATATGTGACGAGAGATTACTACGTAATTTACATTTGAAATCACAAAGTTCACAGCCGTATTGCTTGGTGTTCTGCAAAATAAAAGTTATAATCAGTTTAAAAGAGGTTATGTCAAGGGCTGCAAATTTTTTCTGATGTACCAAATTTTAATACAGTAAAACCTGTCTTGAGAGACCACCCATTTTGCCATCAGAAAGTATCTTTCAAGACAGTTGGTCTTTCAAAAGAGGTTTACTTCATATGAATTTTACACAGAGTAGACAAAATGTTGCGGTCTTCCAAGAGAGGTCGATCTCTCATAGCAGAGGTCTCTCAAGACAGGTTTCACTGCAAAAGTACTGTAGTCTGCAAGAACACAAATGAATACCCCGCTTCCCAAGTGTAATACACTTCTTTAAAGAGTTGTCCAGATCAAATAATTAAATCATTCCCACTAATACAAGCTAAGAAAACTGTGATCCATAGCTTTATAGTAAAACTTCAACACACTGGAAGCGGTAATACTTTATGTACAATAGACCTGAAAATGGATTACACTTTACACCTCATTACTATAAAGCTCCAGACCAAATTTGAAATAATTCCCCCATAAAAGCCAAGTAAACTGCCATGAAAATTTCCCATCAAAAGTGGATTATAGTAAAACAAACAGGAAGTGGCAATACATCAGACCTGAAAATGGCTTACACTTTCCAACTCATCAGAATCAAGCTTCAGACCAAATATGAAATCAATCCAACTGATACAAGCTGAGAAAACTGAAACAAAAATTTCTCCTTCATAACTAGTTATAATTGAACATCAAAGAGTCTGCAAACAGGTTCAAAGTACCACAGATCTGTAAATGGCTTACACATTTCAACTCATTTTCATAAAGCTCAAGACCAAGCTTGAAATCATTACCACTTATAGAAGCCCAGTCAACTGTGACAAAAATTTCTCATCAATAGTGTGCTATGGTAAAACTTCAAAATATTGGCAAACAGAAAGTGGAAATATGGCATGCACAAAAAATGGCTTATATGTTACAACTCATTATCAAAAAGCACCAGACCAAATTTGAAATCATTCCCATTCATACAAGCCAAGTAAACTGCAACAAAAATTTCTCATCTAAAGTGAGTTATAGTAAAACAACAACAAATCGGCATACAAGAAGTACCGGTAGTAACACTGACAGACCTGAAAATAGTTTACACATTACAACTCATCATAGTCAAGCTTCAGACCAAATATGAAACCATTTCAACTTATACATGCCAAGAAAATGGGTCAAAGACTCAATTGACCTGGCTGAGTTTTTGTGCTTCAAGCCATAAAGTGTTGCTTTATAGATTCCTTAATGGGTCTGTGTACTGAGATTATGTTGAAAATGTCTATCAAAAATGATAAAAGTGAAAAGGTTTGGAAAATAAAATATGAAACAAGAGTTGTCAGAAGACAACATAGCTCGCCAGGGATTACAGTAACTGCAATGCACAATTAATTTGAAGGTTATACATTTTCATGATAAATACTATAAATGTGATATAAGAGCAGGAACTCTCTATCACTAAAAGACTAACTTCTATAAACAGGGATCAAATTTTTTTGTAAAAACTGCCCCAGGGCAATGTCAAGGTCAAAATGTCTACAACTATGGTACTACCAGAAAGCTCTCACCATAGGGAAGTCAGGAAAAAAATATAAACACCCTATAACTAAACAACTAACTTCTAGAAGCAAGGTTGAAGTTTTTAAAAAAAATGCCCTAAGGACAAAGTCAAGGCCAAAATGTCTAAAAATATGGTGCCATCAGAAAGCTATCATCATAAGGAAGTCATATCTTGAAATTGAACACCTTACCACTAAATTTCAACAAGGTCATAATGTCTACAAATATGGCACCATAAGAAAGCTCTCATCACAAGAAAGCCACATACTAAATATGAACACGCTTCCACTAAACAACAAAATTCTATAAGCAAAGTTAAAGTTTTTCAAAAATTGCCCCTAGGGATAGGTCAAGGTCAAAATGTCTACAAATATGGTGCCATCAGAAAGCTTTCAACATAAAGAAGTCACATATCAAATATGAATACCCTAACACTAAAAGCCTACCTTCTAGAGGCAAGGTTAAAGTTTTTTCAAAAATTGCCCTCAGGGAAAGGTCAAGGTCAAAATGTCTACAAATATGGTACCACTAGAATGCTCTCATCATAAGGAAGTAACATACCAAATATGAACACCCTACCACTAAAAGCCTGCCTTCTAGAGGCAACGTTAAAGATTTTTAAAAATTGCCCTAAGGGCAAGGTCAAGGTCAAAATGTCTACAAATATGGTACAAGAAAGCTCTCGTTGCAAGAAAGCCACATACTAAATATCAACATCCCACCTCATAAGGTCTCCGTTTTACAAGCAAGGTTAAAGTTTTTGCTGACGATGGTGATGACACTGACGCTGACGGTATGACAATAACTCTCCGGACATTTGTCCCGGCGAGCTAAAAAAATAGGTAATCAACATTAAACAAAGTTCGCCTCGTTATGGCATGTTGTGGCAGCAACGAAATTTTGCCTGGATGCTGACATACTATCAAAATTGCATGCATATGTAAGGTAACCTAAATCAACAATGTACAGTTACTGAGCTATGAACTTGGATGTATACATTAATGTAAGTCATTCATGCGTAAAATGTATGTTTAAGTGACCTAATTTTGTCTAAATGCTGAGCTACCATCGCAGATGCATGTACATGCACATGCAAGATGATCTTACCATGTACAGAACCTGAGATCTGATCCCTGACATGAACTTGAATGTAAGTCAGTCAAGTGGAAAATGTAGGTAAAAGTGACCTAATTTTGTCTGGATGCTGACCTACCATCAGAGATGCATGCACATGCACAGTTAGATGATCATACTATGTATAGTTACTGAGATATGAACTTGGATGTAAATTTAAATGCAAGCCACTCAAGTGGTAAAATATAGGTCAGAGAAACCTAATTTTCTTTGAGGCTGTGAGATAGCCCAAGATGCACCTGCATGCAAAGTTTGGTGACCCTACCCTGCATAGTTACCAAGATAATACCCAAATGTGAACGGGGACGCAGACGCCGGGGGTACTCCAATAGTCCCCTCAATTTCGTTGAGGCAAACTAAAAATGGGAATAATTCCACAAAGTCAGGTGCACATCTTCGATATATATGTATAGAAGCATTCTATTTAGTTTCAAAGATCTGGGTCAAAAATTGTAGGAGGAGTAAATTTAAATGCAAGCCACTCAAGTGGTAAAATATAGGTCAGAGAGACCTAATTTTCTTTGAGGCTGTGAGATAGCCCAAGATGCACCTGCATGCAAAGTTTGGTGACCCTACCCTGCATAGTTACCAAGATAATACCCAAATGTGAACGGGGACGCAGACGCCGGGGGTACTCCAATAGTCCCCTCAATTTCGTTGAGGCGAACTAAAAATGGGAATAATTCCACAAAGTCAGGTGCACATCTTCGATATATATGTATAGAAGCATTCTATTTAGTTTCAAAGATCTGGGTCAAAAATTGTAGGAGGAGTTGATTTTACAAGTACCCTTTAATTTATTGAAAGTGTCCATAAAAAATTTACTAAGTTCCAAAGGCCAGAAAAATAAAAAATTTTCAAAAGTAATTCCATAAAGCCAGGTGCATATTTTCAAAATATTTTCTGTGAAGTTTCAAAGATTAGAGATGAAAACTGTAGGAGTAGTCGATTTCACACAATAGGTATCATTTGTTGAAAATATCAATAAATAATTTGCAAAGGTTCCGCGGAACCTGGTGTCTCGCCTGCTCACTCCGCTTTCATTATAATTTGGCCTATATTAAGATGTGGTTACTAAAAATTTTAAGTAATAACTGGTCTTTTGAGAGTATCTGGAAATTTACCCAAATTTGAACCAAAAATTTTTGAAATCTAACCATTGGCAATATTAGTTTTGACAAAAATTCATCCAAAAAGCATGGTTGCTAACAAGAATTTAAAAAAATTGCTTGTCTTTGACTTAGTTTGAGAGTATCAGGAAAGGACAAGGTAGGATAAGGGCCGATTTTGGCCCCCTCTTCAAATATCTTAATATCTTTATGATTAATAGCCCTCACATTGGGACTGACAAAAATGACATTTTTCCCTGTTCAGGTCTAACGATGGTTGCCAAGCAACCGATTTCGAATAAACTGTAAAATGACAGGAAAAGACCACAATTGGATCATAACAAAGGAATAAAATATCACATAAATATGTTATATCTGTAATATATAAGGTCAAAATGCCCTCCGGTATATATTACATTCTTTTTCCATACTTATGATGAACCTGGCAACCAAAAATCTCCTTAGCAACGCTTTAAATTAAATAAAATGAGAAAAATAGGAAACAACAGAAAAACTAAAGGGTTTAAATATCGAATAAATGATATTGACGTATAACAAATATGAAAAAGGGTGAAAGTGTATAGGTTCATGCTATTTGCTATACCTTTGAAGAACCTAGCAACTAAAACTGCTCTTAGCAACATTAATGATCTAGAAAAAAAAAGTCTAAATCATAGCCCATGCAAAGGCATAAATATCAGTATAATACTACATCTGTATTACATATGTATTACTGTATTACTATTTCCCTTTCTGCATTCCTTCTGCAAAAACCTATAGCAACGCACCCTGTCCTTAGCAACGGTAAAAATTGTAGACGAAATCGAAGAGTATGCGAAATATAGCAGATGCAAGGCCATTTATATCAATAAAATTATATTTCTTTATTAAAGTTAAATGACTGTATAAATCTCTTTTTCGATTCTGATTGGGGACCTAAAAACCTAAATTGTCCTTAGCAACGATAATTGAGTATACACCAAACAAGAAAATATGCAAATACGAAATATATGATTTCATGCTATAGTTGTATATACATGTATGTTACACTAAACATGAAAATGTAGTAATATGCTGTCGCTCCCTTAGCAACAGTAAGAATTAAAAAAAAAACAATACACAGATAAAAACTCTTGGAAGGATATATATAGATATTTTGAGGTAACACTATTTGATAAAAGAACCATTGATACGATGTATTTGGAGAGATTGTGATGTATGCTGTCGCTCCCTTAGCAACAGTAAGAATTAAAAAAAAAACAATACACAGATAAAAACTCTTGGAAGGATATATATAGATATTTTGAGGTAACACTATTTGATAAAAGAACCATTGATACGATGTATTTGGAGAGATTGTGATGTACATTTACTCCATAACCTTTCATTGTTTGTTTATTGACTAGGAGTTTCGCATACATAATTTTTCTCCATATCCCCACTTCACTGCAGAAGTTTTACGGACGACATTACGATCATGTTGACTGATAGGGGCATCTGTTTCCCAGACAACAAACCTTTCCCTTTTACAACGTAAGTTTGTATGTTCAATACGGCTGGTATTTTATGAGAAAAACAAGATGCTTACTAGACCGGTGCACCTGATCTCATCTATGGGTTTAATCAAATTGGGTCTGTGTTTTCACCTGTGTGACCCATCATTTCTTCTATGCCGTACATGTGTATATGTCTTTTGTGTTTCTGTTTCCAGTGCAGACATTGTTTTTGGACTTTACTTTTTTAGACTGATGTTTCTGTTCTCACTTCACAAAGAAGCTAACAACATATTGTGGAACGACAAAACTATTCAATACCAAAATAATACATCATTATAGTCAATGAATTTCCATTAGTGTTTATTTCATAAAAATCCAAGACAATTAGTTTTATACTTAGTAATTTGTTTCTGTTAGTGTGCTGGTAACAACATACTTTCTAGTTAAAAGATGTAAAAATAAAAACATTTCTCTTCGGAATATAAATATTATGCTGGTAAAACATACTACTAGTGTATAAAGGGTATGGAAAGTTCAAGAGATCACCTTCCTTCACCATGTACACAGTGTTACTCTGAGTTTAATAAAAATTTTCCCGCATTTCACAGTATAGCGGGAAACATTTGTATTAAAGGTACTAATGAATATGTATACGAGTACTTTTGTATCACGTGATTATTTTTGAGATGTAAAGCAATTGTTTTTGGAAAATCACTTTCTACCCGACAGTCGTTGTGTCAAGTTTCTTTTTTGTAGATTTTTTTTTTAAATTTTCTCCATCGTTTATTTATGAAATCTTTTTGCACTTTTTACATAGTATTTTTTGATAATCTCTTTTTATTTCTAATTAATTTATTTGTTTTTCTTTTATTTTTTGTTTATTTATTTATTTTTTTATTCTGATGAAAATATTTCCATATTTTTACTTTATTTTTGTACTTTTATTTTGATGTTGTCCAAAGCGTCACCCCTGAGATGAGCTTCCGAGCATTTTTGAGGGTTTGGACACAGGTTTCCTAAAGATCTGCAAAAGGTGGATACGGGTTTTTCCTGGCCGGCGGGTTCGTCGATGACGGAGATGTTTTTTATTTTCTTTTATTTATGTACTCATTTATCTAAGTAAAACATGATTGATGTATATGATGAAATACATTGTGTTATATATTGAAAATTGAATCATGAACCATACTGTCAATGTTACACTTATTAGAATGTACATGTATATATTTATTTCAATAATACAATCCGGTGTACTAGCTGTCCTAGGCATTAGGCAAATTATACTTAGTGTTTAATTATTCCATGTCTTAATGTGGAGTATAGATTAATACATGTATACTTCTGTCATCAATTTGTACTTTTACACCAGGTCGTCTGTAATTCCGTGTCACGTGCGTTTTAACTTGATTGACGTGGTGCAATCTATGGACCATCCAATATAAACCTAATGCTGTACGAATCTACAAGAAATAAGAAAAGGAGACAACTAAAGGAGGGGGGTATAGGGGGAGTGACAACTAATTAAAATGCATGTGGAAATCAATGGAGAATCCAGGGAGTAGAATTTTATGTTTCTTTACAGAACAGTAATTAAAAAACCATTCAGAATGTGTTGCATCGCCGTAGAGATGACTTCTAAACACGAAATAAATTGAATGTTCAATAGCAGAATCGCAGGTTAATTTAGTTTTCTATATAGCCAAGTTTCGCAAACAGATGGTGCACTTTTTCTCTTATAAAAATTATATCTCTTTTTTTTTATTGAAAGTCAGCTTATTTAATGTGTATTCACTGGTTGTTACCTTAAAGTAAGGAGCCTATAACTTCGAAATTAGGAAAAAAAGAATTGGAAGAAAATATACAATTTACTTTATATATATTTCATTGTCAGATCAGGAGAGGAGGGGGTTTCCGATGGTCGAATACTCCCTTTTTCGGAACTGTTTTAATTTCGTTCATCTATAGCCAAATACTGACCCCCTCCATCCCGGCCATCTTGGGTGATGTAAAAACATAAAAATCTCAAATTAAAAGATTGAAGGAGACCCCAAAAATTGCTATTACTTGGCTTGGTTTTTACTGGTTTCAGATGAGGATCTTTGAATGAAGAATTAACGACGGGCGGTCGTGCGACGGACACCGAGTGATGGCAAAAACTAGCTCTGTGTATAGCCAGGTGAGCTAAAAAAAAAAAGGATATAACTGTCTTGGTTTTTTGTGTTTTTTTTTTTTTTATTCTTGTAGTAATTTGCTTAAACAGTGATGTAACCCGACTATGAAAAACCCTCAACACATGCCAGACATAGTAAATGAGTTGTCACAAAATAAAACCAATTTGTGTTGAAGCTTTCTTCAATACATGGGCTCCTGGAACTGGCTAATTGTTCAATGATAATGCTTATAAGTCACAAATAGGTCTTCGAATTTTAATAGGAAACTCAACAGTCCAGTGCTGTAGTCGCTTCTATATGTTGTAATCATTTCTTAGTCATTTTTCTGACAACAGTTGGCATTACATGGAAATATTAATTAATACACACACACACACACTTCAAATGCTAACAAGATTGCTACGCGTAACTATGTCCCCCGCCGCCGCAGAAAAGTAAAAAAAGTCCCATTTCTCATGTAAAATTTTGAGAATCAAAATGGAGGCAGGATATGATCAACTGCATTAGGTGGCAAATAGCTAAGCAAAATTTTAGCAAAATCCCTTAATTGGAGTATAACGAGATGTGTCCAGAAAGTCTCCCTATGTTGTAGTATGCATTAAGTCGATAAAGTCCAATAACTCCCTCAAAATTTGTCGAATCAAAATGGCGATGTGATATGATCTATTACATATAACGACTAACAATCCTGTATAATTAGAATGAATTCAGACTATCAGTTTCTGAGGAGTTGCGTCCACAAGATTTGTCATTGTATAACAATGTGGAAATAATCAAATCCTATAACTCCCACAAAATTTGACGAATTAAAATGGCGATGTGATATTATCTAGTACTAATGGTGACTAAAAATCCTGTAAAATTTGAATGAATTCTGAACAGCCGTTTCTAAGGAGTTGTGTCCACAACATTTGCCATTTTATAACAATGTGGAAATAATCAAAGTCCTATAACTCCCACAAAATTTGAAGAATCGAAATGGCGACGCAATATTATCTTGTACTAATGGTGGCTAACAATCCTGTAAAATTTGAATGAATTCTGACCAGCGGTTTCTGAGGAGTTGCGTCCACAAGATTTGCCATTGTATAACAATGTGGAAATAATCAAAGTCCCATAACTCCCACAAAATTTGACGAATCAACATGGCGATGCGATATGATCTAGTACTAGTGGTGACTAACAATCATGTAAAATTTGAATGAATTCTGACCAGTGGTTTCTGAGGAGTTGCGTCCACAAGATTTGCCATTGCATAACAATGTGCAAATAATCAAAGTCCCATAACTCCAACAAAATTTGACGAATCGAAATGGCGGTGCGATATGATCTAGTACATATAGTGACTAACAATCCTACAAAATTTGAACATAATCCAATACACGGTTTCTGAGGAGTTGCGTCCACAAGAAAGTGTGACAGACAGACGGACGGACGGACGGACACACGGACACAGACCATTACTATGTCCACCGTTGCGGTGCGGCGGGGGACAAAAACACAATGGTCTGGCTTTCGAACATGAATGCACTTACAGCATGATCAGCACCCCAGATCAGGTGATGATTTAAATTCAAATTCAAATTCAAAATTCAAATTCTTTATTGGCCTAATCACAGGGCCCTTTCGGGCATAACAAAATCATGTATACTTTCACACGCAGACACATTCGTCCACCCATACATACACACACACTCACCTTTCTCACTAATTATATTAATTAGGTACAGCACAATAGAACATATAATCCATAAATAACAATGGTATTGTAATGGAGGGAGAGTTAGGTATATATATAAGAAGAGGGATAACTCTAATATTACAACTGTTATAAACTATTGATCGTTTCGATTAAGGTTCAACAAACCAGTGAGAGCCAGAAATGTATAACAAAGGAAGATACAGTAGATTCCACTTAATTGCAAACCTGTTAATTGCAAAATCCTCTCAATTGCAAAATAAGTTCAAACACCAATCCATTTACCATTTAATCAATGTTATTTGTCCTGTTAATTGCAAACAAATTAAAGCAAAATTCCTGTTAATTGCAAAGAAAATTTTTGCACAGATGTGTAATATTTGGAAATCTTGACAACAAGGGCAACAATTCAATACAGAACACTTATTTTTGGAGTGTTTTAGTTATCATTTAAGTAAAATTCATTTTCACATATTGTTATTTTTCCAATTTTGATTAGAGAAACTTTTAATATCTTAATCATTATGAAAACACTGTCAGCCATTTTGTCAATAATCAATAAATATGAGTGCAGATACTTAAGATCAAAGACATAATTACATTGTCTGACCACAAACTAATTAGTATTCATCAATTTACATCTGTAAAAATTAATAAAATTTTACAATTTAAATTTGAACAGGACAGCTGACTAATATACATTTTATACTATCTCTGTTTTTAGATTTTTAACAAATTTCTTCAAAAGAAAATTAAAGAAATTGAGAAAAAAAAAGAGATAATTTTCCTTTTTTCATATTTCATATATTTATGCTAAAAAGTAAATTCAATAAATTTTATTCACAAAGTATATGCAAAACCTT
>MJUU01016698.1:0-18720 GCA_002080025.1 Modiolus philippinarum | reverse complement strand
GCAAGTTCAGATCTCAGTCACTATACATGGTAGGATCATGTAACCTTGTCTAAGCATGCACATGCGATGTCAACATCCAGTCAAGATTTTGTTACTGTGACAAAGTGCCATAACGAGGCGAACTCTGTAATCGTTGATTACCTATGTTTAAGTTATTGACACCCAAAAAAAGTGTGTTGGTGAAAATAATTAGAACTATAAAATGAATTTACATGTTCTAGCAGTATAAAAACTACTTTTGTACGAACAATAAATTTTTTTTAGCTATTTTTGCATACCTGCCAACTTTTGAAAATCTCCATGGGGGTTTTTATGCGCGACCGTCCTTTTCAGTCATGTGAGATTTCGCGGCGTTTTGCGCGAAGTTTTTTTTTTGTCTAATACTTGATGCTCTTTTTTATCAAATACAAACATCTGGGTGTTATAGAAGACTTTCCTTTTTATTGAGGGAGGCAAGACACTCCTATTTTATTGTGTTTTGGGCATTTCTGTTGGTTCTTGATTATTTTTGGTCAAATAAATCAATTGTGAACTGTTTTTGGACCATTTGGTGTTTTATGTTCTGTTAAATTTTTACTTAGTTTTAACTGTTAAAGGGAAACAAAACCAGTGCTTTCTGTTAATCATTATGTTGCTGTTATTTGAATTTACAGTTGACTGTTTGGGGGAAAATTAAAGATTGTAAGCTTGTTAATGAAACCACTCTCTCTCTCCTTTATTATTTGCCTGATGTACGTTTACTGCATTTCTCCTTTTATTCCATTCTTTATAAATAAAGCAAGCATTACATATTTTTTTAAATATTTTTTTGCCTTTTCTGATTCAGTCAAAAGAATGGTGTTCTGGGATTTTGAGTGACCTTTCGTGCATTACAGTACCAATATGTTTGTTAATGTCGTTAATGCTACTCAGTTCAATCATGCAAACTCTGCAGAACGGGGGAGTCACTCGAATAGCCATCCATGGAACTGTCAAGAGTGGTGCTTACAGCTCGTTGTTTCAGGGATTGTGAACCTTGATTCATAACTCAAGAACTTTTCACTATGATTGCCGATAGTCCATCCATTAAAATAACTTTATTTACGCCGCCGAAGCCTTAAAATCAACAAAAAAATCAACCAAACTCGTCATGTTTTCGATTGTTTACATCAGCTGTTTTTCACGCGAAAACCGCGTGATCGATGTAAAACGGATTCTGATTGGCTAATATCGAGTCCCTTCCGAGAATTTGGTTTATCTCCCTTTCAACAGTCAAAATCGTGTAAACAAACATTTTTTCGTGTGAGTTTCTTCAAAATCGTGTTTTATGCCAAATTTTTGTTTCACGATCGTGACATCGTGACAGAAGGTTAAAATCGTGTAGATCACGCCAAAATCATGAAAGTTGGCAGGTATGTTTTTGTTATCAAATAATACCGAATATGTGATTTTAGGCTTTATTGAAATGTTTAATTTTTGTTACATTTTTAGAAGTTGTCACCTTGACCTTTGTTGCACAGACCTTAAAATCTATAGGGTTCCTCCTCTAATCATAACTCATGTCTATGCCAAGTTTCATTTGGATGTGTAATGTGGTTCTGGAGATATTGTGTGGAAACTAATAAGTCAAATTTTTGTTCTATTTTTAGAATTTGTGACCTTGACCTTTGTCACACAAACCTCAAAATCAATAGGGATCTTCCTCTAATCATAACTCATGTCTGTGCGAAGTTTCATTTAGACATGACATGTGGTTCTCAAGATATCGTGCGGAAACCAAAAGTTGACGCCCGGACGCCCAGACGCCCGGACGCCATTCATCAAATTATAAGCCGAGTTCGACTTCGTCGCAACTCGACTAAAAAAGAAAAATAAATACTACAGTCACAACATATAAAAATTCCTGACAAGTCAGTAATATTTGATCTAAATGCAAATTCTAAAGTCACCTGTTCTTAAAAGTATAATGGTTATCCCACAACAGTTCGTAAATAATGATTATTTCCCCTCTATAATATGTAAACTGAACTCCAACATCGCGTTTTCTATTTTAAAGGTGACTACAAGACTAGAATTTTCAAGGAAAATTAACAATATTAACTTGGCCTAAAGGTCTGTTAACAAACAAACAACAGCAACAGGTTGTTTCATTTCAGCGATGAAAAAAAATACCGTGTTTTAAAGCCGAAGTTACACGACTTCCGTCAATGAGTTAAAACAATTCTTAGGAACGTTTAAATTTTGGCTTGTTAAAAAAAAATAACCCCGGATAAGCGCTCTGACAATGCACAGACAGTGAAACATAAAACTCACACATCAAACTAGCTTTCGTCAATTCTACTTTCGTTTTGTACATTCAGCACCTGTTGCGCATGCGTCAGGACCAGAAATTTGTTTACATGCCGTTCAAGCATTTCAAGCAGTCGAACCACTCTCGTGTTTATGTTAAATTGTTTCACTGTTAGAACGTTTTATCCATTTTAATTGCAGGATATCAATTATACTAGCAAAGATGCACTTCATTTAATCCATTCTGTCCAATGACAAATCATTCTTCCGAAATCACCCGAATGTTTACCGATGATAAATTTTCCATTAAGGGGGCTGTGCAATCGTTTTTCTTGAATAATTCTTTTAAATGATGACCAAATTCTTTCGAATCTGTGTGAATCACTTTATTTTCTCACTAACTCATTGTTTAAATTCAAAAATATTATTTTGGTCAATCTGGTTATTCAAATTGAAGCACCTGTTTTTCTTCATAGTGCATTTCAACTGACAGGGTCATGACATTAAAAAGCGTTGCAATGCAACCTTTCTAAAAAATCATCTGAAATTAATTAACTATATAAAGATTGAACATTTTTTACAATAAAATAAAGAAAGTAAATCAGTGGGAGGTTGTAATGATACAAGTCCTGAATGAAAGTTTTTATTTTGGTATTCAATTCTTTGAATTCTATTTAAAGTCAGAAAAAAATGAACAAGCCTATTAATTAACTAGAGGCTCAGACACTGAGCCTGTATCGCTCACCTGACAAAATGCTTCTATGCCATGCATGACCAAAAATGGTGTTTTTTACAAATGGGGTCGAATGTTTAGCTATGTTCTCCATTGTCATGCATGTTTTTTTTTGTCTGATCCTCCTGGAATGAGCAATCTTTCCAAAGGACCTACTATACATCATTCCAATACAGTTAACTAGTAAAACTTGCTTGAATAGTTTCAGAGAAGATGATGAAAAGGATGATTTTTTCACAGGCTCAAATGTTCAACCATGTTCTGCAGTTGCCACCATGTTTTCTCTTGGATCTAAACAAAATGAGCAATTTTTGTAAAGCACCTTCTATACATCATTCCTGCAATGTTTGGTTGATTTTACTTCAGTGGTTTCAGAGGCGAAGATGCACAATGTGATTTTCTCATAGGGTCCAATTTTAAACTTTGTTCCGTGCTGGCGGCCATTTTTTTTTTTGTAGAATCTGAGCAATATGAGAAATCTTTGTAAAGGACCTTTAGTACATCATTCCAATAAATTTTTGTTGAATTTGCTTCAGTAGTTTCAGAGGAGAAGATGGAAATGTGATCTCCCATAGGGTCAAATGTTTAACTATGTTCCGTGCTGGCGGCCATGTTTTTTGTCGGATCAGAACGAAATGACCAATCATTGTTCAGGACCTTTAGTACATCATTCCTGCAAAGATTGGTTGAATTTGCTTCTGTGGTTTCAGAGCAGAAGGTGAAAATGTGATTTTTCTAATAGGGTCCAATGTTATACCTAAGTTCTGCAGTGGCACCCATGTTTTTTATCGGATCATAAAGAAAAGAGCAATCTATGTTAAGAACCTTTAGTGCATCATTCCTGTAAAGTTTGGTTGAATTTGCTTCAGCTGTTTCAGAGCAGAAGACAAAATGTGATTTTCCCATAGGGTCCAATTTTAAATTATGTTCTGTGCTGGGGGCCATGTTTTTTGTCAGATCAGAACAAAATGAGCAATCATTGTTCAGGACCTTTAGTACATCATTCCTGTAAAGTTTGTTTGAATTCGTTTCAGTGGTTTCAGAGAAGAAGATGAAAATGTGATTTTTCCCATAGGGTCCAATGTTAAACCTAAGTTCCGCGCTGGCGGCCATGTTTTTTGTCGGATCGGAACAAAATGAGCAATCTTTGTAAAGGACCTTCCATACATCATTCCTGTAAAGTTTGGTTGAATTTGCTTATGCTGTTTCAGAGCAGAAGATGAAAATGTGACTTCGCATAGGGTCCAGTGTTAAACTATGTTCCGTGCTGGTGGCCATGTTTTTTGTCGGATCGAGATGAAATGAGCAGTCATTGTTAAGGACCTTTAGTACATCATTCCTGTAAAGTTTGGTTGAATTTACTTAAGTGGTTTCAGAGCAGAAGATGAAAATGTGATTTTTCCTATAGGGTCCAATGTTAATCCTAAGTTCCGCGCTGGTGGCCATGTTTTTTGTTGGATGAGAACGAAATGAGCAATCTTTGTAAAAAACCTTCCATACATCATCCCTGAAAAGTTTGCTTGAATTTGCTTCAGCAGTTTCAGAGGAGAAGATGAAAATGTGAAAAGTTTAACGGACGGACGGACGGACGACAGACACCAAGTGATGGCAATAGCTCACATTGACCCTTTGGGTCTGGTGAGCTAATAAAATATGGTATTTAAAGTGCTATGGTAATTTACACCTACCACATTAGGTATGCATAGTGTAATATCTGTAACAAAGAATGGTACTCTACTGCCATGCCATCCTCCAACACTTTCATCAAAATGTAGTGCACCTGCTCGTCTGCCACTAAAACAAAATCAAATATAATCAATTAATATACTGCAAACACAGAATAAGTCTCTCCTGTGATTCTTCAATGTGCTCAATGACCTAGTTACAAATATCAATACTGAGTGGGAGGGATTACTTATTCTGGCTGTACTAAGAAAATATAAGCAATATTATACATAACAAGAGCTCACCTGGGCCATGGGTGACACAATTAGTCAAAATAATCCTAATGATTAAGGGTCTCAATTTCAAGTTTGTTGATAGACATTGATGTTATATGATCCAAAATTAAACTATGTTCCCCACTGGCAGCTATTTTTGATGGGGCGTAGATTGACTGTCACCTTCTTGAAGAAGACCACCTAAGCATCATTGTGCCTCACTAGTATTTTCAGAGGAGATCTTTACTTCAAACATATTTATTGATATCGAATAAATCACATATAATAACAAAACATCAAATACAATATGGGATTTGGAAACAAGAGCTCGGCTCTTATATAAATCCATTTCCCGAGGCAAAAAAAAAAAAAATTACAATAATATATACAACAAATAAGCATGCATAATAAATACATAATAAATACAAAACAGATCTTTGAATGATTTCCCATGGGGTCCAAGGTTAAACAATGTTCACCGCACACTGCCATCTTGGATGCTATGGGGACATGCTGGACACATTTTATGAAGGGGACCAAGAAAGAACCACTGTGATTAAGTATGATTCCAACTGACCATGTGCTTTCAGAGGAGAACATCTTTGAATATGTTTCCCTATAGGATCCAATGTTAAAACCATGTTCCCCACTGGCAGCCATCTTGATTATGTTGTGGACTTTTTAAAAGGGGCCAATTAAGGACCATTGTGACTAAGTTTGGTTCCAATTGGCCCAGTATTTTCAAAGGAGATTTTTGCAATATTGTCCAAGTTTCGACATAGTTCCCCACTAGCGGCCATCTTGGATGACATGCGGACTTGCCGGAAAGAATTTTTAAAGGGGACCAAAGGACTATTGTGACCAAGTTTGGTTCCAATAGCCTCAGTGGTTTCAGAGAAGAAGATCTTTGAATGCTTTCCCATAGCGCCCAATGTTAAAACTGTGTTCCCCACTGGCGTCCATCTTGGATATAATACAGACTTGCCAGACATTTCTTTTAAAAAGGACCACCTGTAAAGACCATTGTTTCCAAGTTGGTTCCAATTGGCTCAGTAGTTTCAGAGATCTTGGAATATAGGGACCATTTTTCAACAAAGATCCAACCCCCAGCAATCTTGGATGGTGTGTTGACTTGCCGGACACATTTTTAAAGGGGACCACCTCAGGACTATTGTGACCAAGTTTGGTTCCAATTGGCCCAGCAGTTTCAGAGAAGAAGATGTTTGAATGAAAAGTGTATGACTGACAGACCCAAGACACAATAATGGCAAAAACTCACCATGGCATAACCAGGTTAGTAATAGAGTCCATTCAGACTATAAAGACAAAAAAACTACTACTACAGTTTCTAGGAAAGATATTTGAATTGTAGACAGACATTTACCAATGTAGGACACAATATACATTTATATACAAAAATTATTACAATGTGAAATAAGTAAAGATTATGGAAGTAGTTTTGCAAAAAATTGTAAAAAATTGTATACAAACCCTTTTTTACTCTTGATTATGTAACAAATAATTGTTTTTAATAAAGTGATAGCAGGGAATTACTCTAAAACTTAAAAGAGAAAAGTAAACCATAGAAGATTTGAAAAGAGAATTTAAAGGGAAGTAACCCCGGACAAGATGATACTTGCTGAAAATAGTCCAAGTCCAATAACTCCCATAAAAATAATCTGATCAATAAGGCAGTATAGTATGCACATCTACACATCATGACCAACAATCCTACCAAATATAAAAGCAATCCATTAAGAGGTTTCAAAAGAGTTGCAGTGACAAGATGATACTTGATGTTTTAGCTGAAAATAGTCTAAGTCAAATAACTCTCATAAAAATAATCCAATCAATAAGGCAGTATAGTAAACACATCTACACATTATGACCAACAATCCTACCAAATATGAAAGCAATCCATTAACCGGTTTCAGAAGAGTTGCAGTGACAAGATGATACTTGATGTTTTCTGAAAATAGTCTAAGTCAAATAACTCTCATAAAAATAATCTGATCAATAAGGCAGTACAGTATGCACATCTACACATCATGACCAACAATCCTACGAAATATGAAAGCAATCCATTAAGTGGTTTCAGAGGAGTTGTAGTGACAAGATGATACTTGCTGTTTTGGCTGAAAATAGTCCAATAACTCAAGTCCAATAACTCCCATAAAAATAACCAGATCAATAAGACAGTAAACTATGCACATCTACACATCATGACCAACAATCCTACCAAATATGAATGCAATCCATTGAGCAGTTTCAGAGGAGTTGCAGTGACAAGAACAAGACTGACGGACAGACGGACGGACGGACTGACGGACCATTCAATAAAGGGCTACGCCGAGCGCAGCATAATACGACCGCAGCATGTCGACCACTGAAATTTCAACAAAAGTAGTTTAAAGTGAATGTGGACACAGTAAAGAGCTTGACACAATAATTAGATGGACACAAAAAGAAGCTAGACACAGTTATTAGCTAGAAACAAAATAGAGAAAAATCAACCCTTTTGATTACTTACTGATAAAAAACCCTAACAGCTATGCAAAATATGTACTATCAACTAAAACTTTACATCCATAGAAATTCAAAGAAAAAAAATCCATCGGAATCTGATGAAAAATAAAGATATGACATATTTAGAAAAATTACTATTTTGGCCGCTTTGACCCCTTGTAGCTCTGAAACAGTAAGAGCTACAAAAAATCCGTTGACATACTACTGAAAGCTTAGATAAAGAGGAATCCAAAGAAAAAAATCCCATCAAAATCCGATGAAAAATAAAGATTTGACAAATTTAGAAAAATTGCATTTTTGGCCGCTTTCTAACCCCTTGTAGCTCGGAAACAACAAGACCTACACAAAAGCCATTGACATACTACTGAAAGCTTAGCTCAAGAGGAATCCAAAGAAAAAAATCCCATCGAAATCCGATGAAAAATAAAGATTTGACATATTTAGAAAAATTGCATTTTTGGCCCCTTTGACCCCGTGTAGCTCGGAAACGGTAAGACCTACACAAAATCTGTTGACATACTACTGAAAGCTTAGCTCAAGAGGAATCCAAAGAAAAAAATCCCATGGAAATCTGATGAAAATTAAAGATTTGACATATTTAGAAAAATTGCATTATTGGCCCTTTTGACCCCTTGTAGCTCGGAAACGATAAGACCTACGTCAAATCCGTTGACATACCACTGAAAGCTTAGATCAAGAGGAATCCAAAGAAAAAAATCCCATCGAAATCCAATGAAAAATAAAAATTTTACATAATCTGCAAATTCGCAATTTTGGCCCCGTTTGGCCCCTCATAGCTGGAAAAGGAAACAAGTTATCAAAAATCTAATAGCTAAGCGCCATATTAATTTTTCACAAGGAATCCATTGAAAAAAACTGCATCAAAATCGGACTTAATATAAAAAATAGTTTTTTTGAGATTTGCCCCTGTTGGGCCCCATTTATCTCGTTCGCGGTACATGCTACGTGAATTCCGTTGGCATACTCCAGATTGGAAATTTCCTCAGGAGCACACTCAAACAAACCCCATCAAAATCCAATAAGTAATAAAAATTCTACAGCCAAATATATGAAAGCACCAAATTTGGCCCCTTTTGGCCCTTTTCTATAAAACGGGCGGGGCCAGAATATCCAAAACCAATCCCAGCCTTCCTTTTGTGCCAAGGAACATTGTGTAAAAATTTCATAAGGATTGATCAACTAGAACTAAAGTTATCGAACGGAAACGAAGTGTCTACAGACGCCGCCGACGACGTCGTCGTGACGACGCCGCCGCCAGTATCATACCAATATACGACCTCAAAATTTTTTGCGGTCGTATAAAAACATAATACCCTCTGCAACTTCGTTGCGTGGGGTATATAATTAACATCATCATTCTAGCATTACTGATGGATCTAGACCATCATCCTAGTGCCAAATGGAATGTACACATATTCATGCAACTAAAATATTAAGTGTTTGCTGATCATTTTTGTACTAACTGCTTGTGAAAACTAAAAATCATCATTCATGCATGACTTAAAGGATATTCGGTCATCATCTGGGCATGGATTCTGGATATACTAATAAAGATACAAAAATGAGAATAAGTATATAAACCCACAACTAATATATGCAACATAGCTTTCAACTTATTATGTCGATCTCTATGTCTTGTTTCTGTGACATTTTTTTTTTCTTCCATTTTCTTGTTTAACACAAGATTTCTTGGACAAAGAATTGTCAATATAAAACCCTCTTTCATACCAATTTTATAAACAAGTGTAGACTATTACATATGTGTGGCCTGTCTGGACTGAACCCACACGTGAGACAGTAATCTAATCACAGCAAGTGTGGATCGTATAATGCGAGGCAATACTTAAGTTCACTACCAGGCTTTTTTACACCAGCAATAATAGTTAAAAAAAAAGTCTTTGGAGTCCAAGACCAAAAATTTTGTCAAAAATCAATGGATCAGAACCAAATTTGAACTTGACCTATAACTCACATTGACTCGAGTTACTGTGGCCTATTGGGCCACGGATACCCCCAGCCCCCACCTCTTCCTAAATTTTCTTTAACATCTGGAAAAAAGGAATTTTTGGAAAACAAATAGCGTAGTGCACATCTCCAATATGTAATTAAGCTCCTACTTAAGTTTCATGAATTCATGAAATTCCAATCAGTGGTTTAAGAAGAGTAGTGGATACCAAGTGGTCACCATTTTATGCATATTGTTTGCATTGAGCTAAAATGACTATTGTTTGCATTGAGCTAAAATGACTATTGTTTGCATTGAGCTAAAATGACTAAGTCCAAAACATGTCTGGAAAAAAAGAATTATTGGAAACTAAAAAAGAGGTGCACATCTACAATATGTAATTAAGCTCCTACACAAGTTTTATGAAATTCTGATTGGTGGTTGAAGAGGAGTAGTGGATGCCAGGTGATCACCATGTCATGCATGTCGTTTGAATTGAGCTTAAATGACCAAGTCCACTAAGTGTCAAAATTCTGGAAAAAAAGGAATTATTGGGAAAAAAATGGAAGAGTGTGTCCATGGGACACAGATGCCCCCGCCTCCTTGCAATCAAAACCCATAATTATTAAAGGCATAACTCTGTACAATATATATATCAAATAATTATAAAAAGGGATCTTTCTCCTGCGATAAATAGGCACTGGAACTGGTTTGGTTTTGATATAATGTGTAGTTCCAACATATAATCTGAGATACAGTCTTATATGTAATCCTAATCTATTTTTAGCAACTGTGACCTTGACCTTGGGGTATCATACCTAAAATCTATGGGATTATGTCTATTGTAATAAGTAAGTGAGCAGGCCACAGTTTCGTAAATTTTACTAGGGTACTTATCGGAGTGTGTATTCCTGGTTTTAGGTTTTACTATATTATTCATCAGTTTTAACAGATAAAAATAAAGTTTTATATGCTCATTTGCTAGGTATCATGCCTATCTTTAATTTGAAATGAAACAAATAAAAATTTAGAATAAATTTGGATTATTTTAAAAGTAAACAATGAAGGGGAGACTACTCCATATTTGCATCCTGTGAAAAGCGCACATTTTTCAATCTGTACTTTGAGGAAAAATCACTTTCTTCGGAGCCGATCAACCCCATTCAAAGTCCAATTTTAAGAATACTCATGTTCTGCCCTATAGAGGGTTATAAAGTTTGAACCCCATAAATTCACGGAAAATGATGTTTTGAATGGCTGAAAATGGTTTGTTTTGGTATTTTTGAAGCACCGAGAACAGT
Source organism: Modiolus philippinarum (assembly GCA_002080025.1). Lineage (NCBI taxonomy): Eukaryota > Metazoa > Mollusca > Bivalvia > Mytilida > Modiolidae > Modiolus > Modiolus philippinarum. The sequence continues at coordinate 7,986 of MJUU01016698.1, read as the reverse complement.
TATTTGTCAATGTTTGTACACCATTGTTTCCCCTTGTAGAATTTGATATCATATTTATTTTTGTTTCAAAGTAAAGTCCACATGAAGAGCATTGTTTTGGTATATAAGAATCTATATTTGCAAAGAAAAACAAATCCTACAGTGGGGGGATGGTTTCACCCCACTGTTTACTTTAATGACATTGGAAAAACTGTGTACTGCACCCTAAGCAAGTGATCAATTTGGTTTTGATCAGATGCAGGATACTCATGTTATCATCCGTAAACCAAAATTGTATTGAAATTTTAGCTATTTTTAGCAACTCTGACCTTGACCTTGGTGGTACCATCCCCGAAACCCATAGGCTTCTGTATTGGGTGATAAGCAAGCATGTGACCAAGTTTGGTTTTGATCCGATGTAGTATACTCAAGTTATCATCCAGAAACCTAAATTTCATTGAAATTTTGGTCTATTTTTTGCAACTGTGACCTTGACCTTGGGGGTACCAACCCAAAAATCCATAGGCTTCTGTCTTAGGTGATAAGTAAGCATGTGACCAACTTTGGTTTTGATCAAATGTAGTATACTCAAGTTATCATCCTTGAAACCTAAATTTTATTGAAATTTTAGTCTATTTTTAGCAACTGTGACCTTGACCTTTGGGTATCAACCCTGAAATCAATACGGTTCTGTCTTTGGTGATAAGTAAGCATGTGACCAAGTTTGGTTTTGATCCAATGTAGTATACTCAAGTTATCATCCGGAAACAAAAATTTTATTGAAATTTTAGTCTATTTTTAGCAACTGTGACCTTGACCTTGGGGGTACCAACCCGGAAATAGATAGGGTCTGTCTTGGGTGATCAGCAAGCATGTAACCAAGTTTGGTTTTGATCCTATGTAGTATACTCAAGTTACCCTCTGGAAACCTAAATTTTATTGAAATTTTAGTCTATTTTTAGCAACTGTGACCTTGACCTTGGGGGTATCAACCCGGAAATCAATACGGTTCTGTCTTTGGTGATAAGTAAGCATGTGACCAAGTTTGGTTTTGATCCAATGTAGTATACTCAAGTTATCATCCGGAAACAAAAATTTTATTGAAATTTTAGTCTATTTTTAGCAACTGTGACCTTGACCTTGGGGGTACCAACCCGGAAATAGATAGGGTCTGTCTTGGGTGATCAGCAAGCATGTAACCAAGTTTGGTTTTGATCCTATGTAGTATATTCAAGTTACCCTCTGGAAACCTAAATTTTATTGAAATTTTAGTCTATTTTTAGCAACTGTGACCTTGACCTTGGGGGTACCAACCTGGAAATCAATAGGGTGCTGTCTTGGGTGATAAGTAAGCAAGTGACCAAGTTTGGTTTTGATCTGATGCAGGATACTCAAGTTATCATCCGGAAACCAAAAGATGGACGGACGGACATACGGATCAGGGTAAACCTTAATGCCCCCCACCGCCTAGCGGTGGGGGCATAACAAAAAACGTAGTGCACATCTACAATATGCAATTAAGCTCCTACATAAGTTTCATGAAACTCCAATCAGTGGTTTGAGAGGAGTAGTGGATACCAGGTGGTCATCATATCATGCATATGGTTTGCATTGAGCTAAAATGACAAAGTCCAAAACATGTGAAAAATCTAGAAAAAAGGGAATTATTGGAAAACAAAAAGCCTAGTGCCCATCTACAATATATAATTAAGCTCCTACATAAGTTTCATGATATTCCAATCAATAGTTTAGGAGGAGTAGTGATTACCAGCATTTGGGTACAGAAAGACGTACGGATGGACAGATGGAAGGACAGACGGACACCATGAATACTATATACCTCCCGCAAAGCGGGCGGTATAAATACCGGGGGTATACAGTAAAACCTGGTCTAACAGTCACTTTTGTATATAGCGTTAACCTTTTCATACCAGTCACATTTTTTGCTTCCCTACAGATTTTACTATATAAATGTAGTCTTTATAGCGGTCAACACTAGGAAAAGTCAGGTATTCCTTATGTAAAATTCGTTACATAATACAATAAGGTAAATAAAAATCATTTCTATTGATGTTGGTTTATTTAATTAACAAAACACCAGGGCCAATTCATGAGTATATTTCAATCTTTTAAAAGGTGTTTAATTCTTCATTTTGAGATTTGAATCATGATTTGATGATGCTTGCATCCACCCAAAGCCAACAAAGCATTTGGAAAATTGGCTCCTTTATATAAAGGTCACCTGCTTATAGTGGTAACTTGTCCTGAATCCCCTGAGTGACCTTTATAGACAGGTTTTACTGTACTCCCATACCAAATATTAGCTCAGTATCTGGAACTATTTAGAAACAAGAGCTGTCGCTGAATGGCAGCCAAATATACCCCCCCCCCCTCAATGAACCCTGAATCGATATGGTAAATGCAATTTTAAGTGGGTGTGACACAATACAGGTGTGGACACAATACAAGTATGGACACAATGATATATTCTTCAAGAAAGAACTTTTCACAAGGGTTCCAATGAAAATACGGACGAAAAAAATATAAATTCACCCTTTTCTAGCTCTTTGACATTTTACGCAAAAATCATAAGTGTTCGAGAAATTTCATTACTACACTTTGAAAACAACTTTTCAAGAGGCCGAGTCCGACCTGCTGCTGGGTGTGGGGTTTCCTCACCGTTCATTGAAGATCTTATGGTGGCTTTGAGTTGTTATTACTCCCCTTTGGGTCGTTGTCTCTTTGACGCATTCCCTGTTTCCCTTCTTTTTTTCTACAATGAAAAAAAGGTGTCTCTCCAACAGTTTGATTTCACAATATCTATGCTTTAAATTATTTCTTTGAAAAAAATCTAAGCAGAAGGAATCAACAAAAGTCAAGTCAAATGATCTTCCCTTCCTGGTTTCGGACAATAATTATATACCTTCATGCACATCTACATATAGTGTCCTTCCTTTGTGTAAAGTTTCATCAAAATTCTTCAAGTGGTTTAAGTGAAGTTGCACTTACAATGTAACCCATACATAGGAAATCAACGAAAAGTCAAAGTCAAATTATCTCCCCTTCCTGGTTTCAGACAATAATTATATTCCTTCATGCACATCTACATATAGTGCCCTTCCTTTGTGTAAAGTTTCATCAAAATCCTTCAAGTGGTTTAAGAGGAGTTGTGCTTACGAGGTAACCCATACATAAGGAATCAACGAAAAGTCAAAGTCAAATTATCTCCCTTTCCTGGTTTCGGACAATAATTATATTCCTTCATGCACATCTACATATAGTGTCCTTCCTCTGTGTAAAGTTTCATCAAAATCCTTCCAGTGGTTTAAGAGGAGTTGCGCTTACAAGAAGTGTGGATAGACAGACAGGGTGATTCCTATATACCCCCCAAATTTTGTTTGCGGGGGGTATAGAAAGGACCGGAAAACTGATAATTTACCAAAATTTTCCAAGGGCTACAGATCTGTAAAAATGGGTCAAAGACTCAAATGGCCGGGTTGCGTTTTGGTGCTTCTAGCTAGAAAATGTTGATTAATTGGTTCCCTAATGGGTCTGTGCATAGAATATGTTGAAAATATTGATAAAAGATGACTAAGTAAAAAAGTCTGGAAAATTTAAAATAATATTGGAAATAATTCAATAAAGTCAGGTGCACATCTTCAATATATAAAGAAGCATTCTGTGAAGTTGATGAAAATTGTAGGAGGAGTTGATTTCACAAAATAGGTACCCTATGTTAAACATTTTGATAAAAAAAAAGGACTAAGTTCCAAAGTCCGGAAAAATTGGAAAAAATTTCCAAAATATTTCCATAAAGTCAGGTGCACATCTTCAATATATATAGAAACATCCTGTGAAGTTTCAAAGATGTGGGTTGAAAACTGTAGGAGGAGTTGATTTCACAAAATAGGTACCCTATGTTAAACATTTGGATAAAAAATGACTAAGTTGTGAAGTCCGGAAAAATTGGAAAAAATTTCCAAAATATTTCCATAAAGTCAGGTGCACATCTTCAATATATGAAGAAACATCCTGTGTAGTTTCAAAGATGTGGGTTGAAAACTGTAGGAGGAGTTGATTTCACAAAATAGGTACCCTATGTTAAACTTTTTGTTAAAAAAATGACTGAGTTCCAAAGTCTGGAAAAATTGGAAAAAATTTCCCAAATATTTCCATAAAGTCAGGTGCACATCTTCAATATATATAGAAACATTCTGTGAAGTTTCAAAGATGTGGGTTGAAAAATATAGGAGGAGTTGATTTCACAAAATAGGTATCCCATTTTCCCCGCCGCCGCCCGCCTGCCCGCCCAACATTCACCATACTATAACCCGGATTTGCACTCCGTGCAACCCGGCCAAAAATGAATGGACCAGAACAATCTCAAACTAGTTCTGTAATTTTTGGTGGTAGACCAACATAAATATCATCAAAATATCTGGAAATGTTTGGAAAAATAATCCAGAAAACAAAAAACTTTCTCAGTCCAAGGTTCATAACTCCATAAAAACTAATTGGACCAGATCCAAACTGATTTTTATCTCATGACGGAAGACTCACATATCAAATATTAGCTAAATGTGCATTCGATGGGTCCAATGTTAAATATCTTCCCCAATGGCAGTTGTCTCAAAACATGTACCAGATACCTTTTCTGGAACTAACCTTTTTTGGATCTAACAACCATTCTGACTTAGTTTTGTTATAACTAGACTAGAACTTTTGTAGAAGTTCCAAAGAAGATCTTTGAATATGTTTTCCATGGGGTCCAATGTTACATTATGTTCCAGACTGGTGGCTTTCTTGGATGGGGTACATATATATCTGCCCTAAACAATTTTTAAGGGCCATCCAAGGACCAATGTGACAAAGTTTGATTCAAACTGGCAGAGTTGATTCTGAGAAAATCTTTGAATGAAAAAATATAAATGGATACCAGGTAAAGCTAAAAATGTATTTGTGCTCTGAAATGACCATTACCTAGAAAAGAAACGTCTTCGCATTGTATCTAAAGAATGTCTGGTAGCCTTTAAAAGTGATTCCACAAGTCTATGATTAAAATGATCTTTCAATTCATCACAGGCTTCTTTTATAGATTGTTCATCTGTACCATCTGATTCCTCTATACTATGTTGATCAGACGTATCTTCACTAGAGATAATCATCTCATTACCTAAAATTATAGCATCAATATGTATTATAATATGGATTTTAAATTTTTTTATACACTTAATAATAGAAAATCATGTACGGCAATTTACATATAACATGCTTTATCATATACTTAGTTAAAATATGATTCAAATATTATCCCTGGATAAAACCAGATGATTTCAACAAAAATTTATGAAGCAGGCTGATATGACATCATTTCCATCACTACTTGGAAACTTTATCACTGGACAGTTGTTGTATTCCGTAAAAACGATAAAATTGCACATATAATTGTCATATCAAATAAAGTACAATGACAAAATACTACTACATTTTATAAACATGAAGATATTTTTCAACTGCATCCAGATCTGGCAAAAATGTTTAAAAATTCATTCTTCCATTTGGCCCCCTTTGGGCCTCTTGTTTCTCAAAAACTTCACTATATATATTAAAGAATTCCTGTTTTGTTATATAATGACGAAGTCCAAAGATAATCAGAAAATCAAAATTAAAGAAAATAAAAATGGGTCAAAGACTCAAATGGCCGGGTTGCGTTTTATGGGTCTGTGTATTGAATATGTTGAAAATATTGATAAAAAATGACTAAGTTAAAAAGTCTGGAAAAATATTTTTAAAAAAAAATAATTCCATAAAGTCAGGTGCACATCTTCAAACTATATAGAAACATTCTGTGAAGTTTCAAAGGTCAGATATGAAAACTGTAGGAGGAGTTGATTTCATAAAATAGGTACCTTTGTTGAAAATGTCAATAAAAATGACTATGTTCAAAAGTCTGTAAGAATATGAAAAAAACTTCAAAATGATTCCAAAAAGGGAGGTGCACATCTACAATATATATACAAACATTTTGTGAAGTTTCAAAGATGTAGGTCGAAAACTGTAGGAGGAGTTGATTTCACAAAATAGGTACCCTTTTTTGAAAAAGTCGATAAAAAATGACTAAGTTCCAAAGTCCGTAAAAATAAGAAAAAAATTTTCAAAATTAGTCCAAAAAGGGAGGTGCACATCTACAATATATATAGAAACATTGTGTGAAGTTTCAAAGATGTAGGTTGAAAACTGTAGGAGGAGTTGATTTCACAAAATCAGTATCCCACTTTCCCCGCCCGCCGCCGGCCAAACTGCCCGCCCGCCCGACATTCAACATACTATAAGCCGGATTTGCACTTCATGCAACCCGGCCAAAAATGAATGGGCACATCTACAATATATATTGAAGCATTCTGCATGTTTCGGTGAAAAGTATCAAGCGGTCTAGGAGTTGCTGATAATGGAGGCATACACTTAAGACTCCAATGGGCTAAAATAAAGACGTCCAACGATAGCTAGAAAACCTGAAAAAAAAGAAAATTAAATGAAAAACTAAATGCATGGTGAACATCTACAATATATACTGAAGCATTCCTGCAAGTTTCGTTCGAAAGCACCCAGGGGTTTATGAGGAGATGCGGATAATGGAGGTATACCCTATGACGCCAATAAGCTAAAATGACAAAGTCCAAAGATAGCTAAAAAATCGACAAAAAAATCATAATTAATCAAAAACTAAATGCATGGTGCATATCTGCAATATATATTGAAGCATNCTTGCAAGTTTGGTTGGAAAGTACCGAGCGGTCTAGGAGGAGTTGCGGATAATGGAGGTATACCCAAATACCCAATGACTCCAATAAGCTAATAAAGGGCTTCGCCGAGCGCAGCATGATACGACCGCAGCATGTCGACCACTGAAATTTCAACAAAAGTAGTTTAAAGTGAATGTGGACACAGTCAAGAGCTTGACACAATAATTAGATGGACACAAAAAGAAGCTAGACACAGTTATTAGCTAGAAACAAAATAGGGAAAAAATAAACCCTTTTGATTACTTACTGATAAAAAACCGTAAGAGCTATGCAAAATATGTACTATCAACTAAAACTTAACATCCATAGAAATTCAAAGGAAAAAAATCCATCGAAATCTGATGCACAAGATTGTTACACGTAGCTATGTCCCCCGCCGTCACAGTAAAGTCTATAAAGTCCCACAAATTGTTCCTAAGCTGTAGCACGCATTAAGTCGATAAAGTCCTATAACTCCTGTAAAATTTGACCAATCAAAATGGCGATGCGATATGATCTTGTACATATGGTGACTAACAATCTTGTAAAATTATCATGAATTCGGACTGGCAGTTTTTGAGGAGTTGCGTCCACAAGATTTGCCATTGTATAACAATGTGGATATAATCAAAGTCCCATAACTCCAACAAAATTTGACGATTCAAAATGGCAATACGATATGATCTAGTACTAATGGTGACTAAAAATCCAGTAAAATTTGAAGGAATTCTGGCAAGCGGTTTCTGAGGAGTTGCGTCCACAAGATTTGCCATTGTATAACAATGTGGAAATAATTAAAGTCCCATAACTTTCACAAAATTTTACGAATCAAATTGGCGATGCGATATGATCTAGTACTAACGATGACTAACAATCCTGTAAAATTTGAATGAATTCTGAGCAGCGGTTTCTGAGGAGTTGCGTCCACAAGATTTGCCATTGCATAACAATGTGGAAATAATCAAAGTCCCATAACTCCTAGAAAAATTGTCGAATCAAAATGGCGGTGCGATATGATCTAGTACATATAGTGACTAACAATCCTACAAAATTTGAACAAAATCCAACACACGGTTTCCGAGGAGTTGTGTCCACAAGATCTCCGGTTGTATAGTATTACTAAATATGGTCAAAGTCCCATAACTCCTATAAAAATTGACGAATCAAAATGGCGGTTAGATATGATCTAGTACATATAGTGACTAACAATCCTACAAAATTTGAA
>MJUU01016697.1:576-14799 GCA_002080025.1 Modiolus philippinarum | reverse complement strand
TAGTTCTAAAAAAAGCTTATATGGGATCATTGCACTCTTTGTTCACACAACTAGCTATAGATTTGTAGAATTTATTTTGTAAGATGTAAAATGGAATTCAACTAAAAGTATTAACTTTTGCGTAATGAAAAACATTAAATTTGTTGGTTATCTACTTGTACCAAGTTAATTGTCAATGTGGAGATAATTTTCACCATCATATAAATGGCCTCTTTTGATACTGAAATTCAAATCATCTCCACTTTGACCATATATGACTTACTTGGTTCTGGAAGATAAATGACAAATATTTTGCATTTGTCAGCCATGTTTTCACTTCACAAAACTCCATTTTACCTCAACAAAGAGCAAACATTTCTGATTGCTGGTTCTTGAGATTATCTATTATTTTGACACTTTTTTGTTACATTTTATACATTTTTATTCACAGTTTGTCAATTATAAAGTTGACTAATATTTGGAAGATTCCAATTTCCAACAAATGTTTTACTGCTGATAAAAGTTCACAAGTCTATTTTCTATTTTCAATATATATAAAACAATTATAGACAATGTTAGTGATCCCTGTTATGATAACTTAAGAGTATTTTCTGGCATGCACTTACTGGAAACATATGCAATACTACTAAAGGAAATAGACCTAGATTCAGGGACTTGACTCCTAAAAATCATTTCTATGTTTGTTTTTAATCATTTCCATGACTATATTCTAAGCTTTGGTGTAACAATGATGATTTTAATTCTTTTTACACCAAAGCTTCAAAATGGACCAATTCGAACGCCTTACTGACTAAGTGTTATCTCCCTTAACCAAGGTCTACTAATTCAAACTCTTATGTCACAATCTGAGTTTGAGCATTTTTGACATCAATGCAAGTACCAATTCCATTCAAGCCAGAAAATAATATTTTACAGTTATCATTAAAGCATGTTCTTAAAATAGGCAAGCAAAACATCCTGTTAAATCAGTTGATAGATCATATTGAGAATTTTTCACTTAATTATTACTGTACTTTTAGTTTCCTTACACACTACTGAACTAGGGTTGAAAAGAAAGTAACAACATCAACAAAATTTGCAGGTCAGTTGAGGAGTTCTGAAACGAGACTGATTGAAAAGGTAAATCTTCTATTCATTATATTGATACATACTGTGTCTTGCACCCTGGAACCTTATTTAATTAACAGTTAAGTGATATGTACCTGTGCTTAAAATTGTATTTATACCAGTGTCAATTTATTTTTGGTCCCAACAATAATTGAGGAAGCAGTTATTGGCTTTTTTCATTATTTTTGTTTCAGTGGTTTCACTGTTTTCTGTGACTTACTGTCTGTGATATTTATAACTTGGCCTTGATCTTGGATCCTGTGACTTGTTATGATTCATCCTACAGACTATATTAGATGAACATCTACTTTAAAGTAGACCAAACTGAATTTTTTTTATCTTTCTATTATAATTGAAATGGACAGCAGCAATTTTTTTCAAGGACTTCTATTTCTATCAATGTATATCTAATATTATACAATGTGTGTGTGTGTGTGTGTGAATGTGTTTGAGCACAGCAAACATTGCAAGATTATACATATAATATACCCTTCGACAAAAATTTATTGACGACAAAGTCATACCATCACACTTATGAACACAGCTATATATATATATTCACTCGACAGCATTCTGTTTAAGCTCTATATACAATTTATGACTGTTATTTGCCAAATTTAGATGCAAAAGGATTAAACACGTTTTTGGTTGGAGCTGTTGGTTTTGAAGCGGCTGGTTCTTTTGATGCAGATCCAAATGTTGTAGGTAATTTGGATGCTGCTCATGTTGGAGACGTTGGCAATGTAGGCTTTGGAAATGTTGCTGGGCCTGGTTTTGGTGTAGCCCCTATACCTACTTTGGGACCACTGGCAAGTCCTACTCTTGGAGCTGTAGAAGAAGGCCCTGTTGGAGAAGTTGGGGATGTGGGTTTCTTGGCCACACTTGGACCAAATTTTGATCCTAGAGCAACTTTTGATCCTGCAGCTGAAGTTGTACTTGGTGCATCTTTGGATGCAACAGATCCTGTTGGAGATGTGGGTTTTGGAGCAACACCTGGTGCAGCTTTGGTTGTTGATGTTACAGCTAGTTTTGGTGCTGTGGCTGGAGCTACTTGTTGTGCTGGGCCAGGCTTTGGCGCTGTGGCTGGCTTTGGAACTGAAACAGGTGCTGCTAGTGTGCTGGGGTGGGCTTTGGAACTGTAGCCGGAGCTACTTGTTGTGCTGGGGCAGCTTTTTGAACTGCAGCTGGTACTACTTTTGGTGTCGTGGCTTCTTTTGTAACTGAATTAGGTGCTGCTTGTTGTACTGGAGCTGCAATTGGTGATACTGCCTCAGTAGCTGGAGGCTGTTCTGAAGATGCAATTGTCGAGGAAGAATTAGATAGTTCAGAAGATGCAATTGTCGAGGAAGAATTAGAAGTATCTGATACAGTAACTACCTCTGAACATGGTTTAATAGCTACAGTAGTTACAGAGTCGGCTGAGGAAGGCTGAGATGGTGCATCAGAAAGTGCTGGTGTACTTACATTTTTATCGCTAGTATCTGTTGATTCAGCAGGTTGAGTAGGTGCTGGCGTAGAAGTTTCAGGAGGAGATTGCCTAGAAAATGGACTTTTTGTAGGTTTCTGAGGTTCTGGCGGTCCAGTTAACGATGCATCTAATTTTTTCTTAATATTGTCAAATGCATCAACACCTAAGTAATCCACTTGACCTTTCTCCCAGTTCAACTTCCTTTCTTCAATTGAAAATTCATAGCCTGGCTGAGAACCAGTTGAAATCCTAAGAATGGCAAGTTCACCCAGCAGTCCTCCCTACAAAATATAAAAATTACAGGTTTGGATCCAAGAAAATGAGTTTAACCCCACCGCAATTTTTGCGCCTGTCCCAAGTCAGGAATATGTTGGTCATTGGCTTGTCCTTATGTCTGCTTCTCATAAAATTTAGTTTCTTGATATTTGGGTTATTGGATGTGGTTTGTTTCCATTGATTTATATTTTTTTACCTTTATGGGGCCATTTAGGGCTTGCTATATGGTGTGAGGTTCCTCACTGTTTTGAAGACCGTACGGTGACCCCTAGATGATTTGTTTTGGGTCGTTTTAATCTGGATATAGGATATATGTCTCCTTGACATTTACCCAATTTCCTTTCTTTTTCATAGGTATCATAAATTTTTTTCTATCATCAGCGATAAATCATACAAATGGTATTTTTTTTTTACAAATCTCTAGTTTCCTTTATAAACACAGACAGTTTTTGCAAAAATGCACATGCCAGGACTGTTGCTCATCCCTGCTTAAATATTCCATTTTCAAACGTAAAAACAATAAATATAATTTTTGCATTTAAATGTTGTAATTATGATTTTAATCATCAACTGTTGTATACTTGCAAAGAACAAAATCATGTTATAGCATTTCTTTAACTTCTATAGATGTACCCCGCCAAAGATATTAAAAGACGTTTTAATATACACACGAGAAATATTGCACTTAATTAATATTTTTCATGAAAACTTTTCAGAAGTTCATTATCATTTGCTTTCCATCAGGTCATAATAAAAAAATATCCTAGATTCTCATCCCCGCCCGCACCAATATTTTCACTCTTGTCAAAAATTTTTATGATGTTTAGGACAAATTTCTTTTTTCACAAAATTTGATAAAAAATATAAAATTTGCCCTCCCGTCCCAAATTTTGGAAAAAAAATGGATGGGAATCTAGGATTTATTTCACTATGGCCTTACTTTGAAAGCTACAGAATTTCATCCACAACTTGATCGGTAATGCTGCTTAAGCAAGGTATGTTTTCTGCACAAAATAATTCTCTTTCTATGATTAATTCAATCCTACATATCAAATAGTAACTGAAAATAAGATACATAAATCGAGAGATCTGCAAAGGAACAACGTTGTACTGTTCAACAAAATAGAACAAAGTGATACTGCTCAGCAAATAACAGTAGTTAGCCTTTAACACAATCAGTTCGATTTAAGAACAGATGGGGAGGATCAGTATCATGCTTGAAGGAAAAAGACCACATGCATATCCCAACAAAAAGAAATTCATAAATTAGAGACAAATTAACTTGTTGGATATTATACTTCTTTAAATCTGTTGAAACATGATATTGGGGATATATGATAAACAATTGTTTTATCAGTTTGTTTCTAAAAAACGGCTAAAGAGTATTGCTGAAGATGCATTTATGACGAAATATATTTTCTTATGCTTGAAAAAAATGTGATAGAGCATTATGTTTCATTCATTGAGCACAATCTTGCAAATATCCTAGCACAAAGATGTGTTAAAACTGATTATGAAGGGCCTGATCAAGATTCTGGTGCTCTCTCTCTCAAATCAATAATTATATGGGGTATTTCATTAATATATGTCTTGGAGGGTTGGAAGGCACTTTTTTCCATACCTCACCATCCATCAAAAAATATATATAAAGTGCCTTCAAACCCCTACATAATTTTTTGCTGGAATAACCCTAAGTTAATTAAAGTTCCAATAAGCTTTGGAAGCTGTTTTGATATAATATTTGATTATGTTCTTATCAAAAACTAGAGAATGTGTCTATAAGACACGGATACCCTGCCGACAAATTTATTGGAATAGATAACCTGGATTTTTATTACAAAATTTAACAAAGTTAGTGAGAACCGAACTCACTCAAGCATAAAATGTTGGTCATCGACTCTTAATTATCCCAGATTATCAATTAGATGCAACTTCATTGTGATATCATCTTTAGTTGCTGAGAAATAAACCTGAACACAAAATTTAACCAAAGTCACTTAGCCATGAAATGTAGGTCATGGACACCTAATTCCACACTCATACGGGTAAATGTAATGAGACAATATTATAAAGATATCACATATAGTTGCTGAGAAATGGACCAAAAACCAAAATTTAACCAAAGTCACTCAAGTATGAAATGTAGGTCATCCACACCTAATTGTTGGTGCTTTGGGTAGTACTCATCAAGGTGACTGAAATGATGCAATTTCATAAAGATAATATGTATAGTTGATGAGAAATGGACCTTAACACAAAATTTAACCAAAGTCACTAAATTGTGAAATGTAGGTCATGGACACCTAATTGTTGGTGTTTTGGGTAATACCCATTTAGGTGAATGTCATGATGCAATACTATAAAGATATCATGCATAGTTGTGAGAAATGGACCTAAATGCAAAATTTAACCAAAGTCACTCAACCAGGAAACGTAGGTCACAGACACCTAATTATTGGTGTATTCGGTAGTAGACAAAGAGGTGAATATTTTAATTTAATATCATAAGATATCACTTTAGGGAACCTAACTATGGACCTAAACACAAATTTTAACCACAGGAGGTATTCAGGGATTGACAAGGGTAAATCTATATGCCCATTCCACTTTCGTGGCGGGGCAAAACAGGATTAATTTGTTTATTTATAAAAATAAGCAGCTTGGATAGGTCATTTACCAGTCAAGATGAGTGAATGTGAGTTGGTCTTAGCTGATTTATGTTACCCAAGAAATGGCTATTTAGTATGGAAAAAATATCAAGGCTATGCTCTGTAGTTGCAGCCATCTGTGATGCCTGATCTGCACCAAATTTCAAAATTTTTATGAGCTTCGTCTACATGTATACTGCCAAGCTTATTAATTTTAGCCAATGGTTTCTCTGTTATGATATAGCGATGTTGACGAGATAACTAAGATGATGACCAAAATCCCATATACCGGTAACCTTTTCTTGGGGCATTGTAAATAAACCAAAATTAAGCAGACATGTATCTATGTTGGTTACAATAGAATAACAAGATGTACAGAATACAATATGTCATACATGAAGAATGCCATGAAAATCCTGTTAATGCATGGATATCAAAATGTTGCTGTCTTGAATCTGTGCAACGTTGATTGTTTGACAAAAGCCTTATGCTGAAGTAACATATTTTGAAATTTTTCTCCTGACTACAGGATTGTCCATGGATAAAGCTTTACCTCATTTTCTTCAGAATTACAAATATTTCCTTATTTTCTTGACAATCTATGTCTTCAGAAAAATTATTATTATCTTTTATCTCCGTTTTATCACAATCATCATTTATATTACAGTTTTGATTTTGATTGAATTGGTCCATAGGATCTTCAAAATCATTTTTCCTTAGGATTTTGATCTTCAAAATCAACTTTTTCCTTAGATAAATTATCATTGTCATCATTGTGGTTATTTTGATCAGAAATTGGCTCATTGTTTACTGCTACATTTTGATTCTTGTTAGGAGTCCACGTCTGCACAACCTTTGGTACATCATAAACTACTGAAACTACATAATGTCCCTCCAACGCAGTGTAAGTTCTTTCAATGTCCATTAACGGGGTTTTACTACCACATTCATTCTCCAATGGAGGTTCAGGTTTTTCTTCGTAAAATACATTCTCCACTGTTGGAGGTACAAAAGGAAATATTGACTGTAAGATTGGTTTGGGTTGATGATTATCAAGCTTTTTCTGTGACTGCAAGCAAAATACAATGCAAGAATTTGAAGGCGAGAACAAAGAACAATAAAATTTTAATCCTGTTCTCAGACTTTTGCCTGCACATCAGCAGCCGAAATATTTCTAACAACTTGAGATCCATGCAAAAAGGCATTTGAAAAAATGCATATGATCCAGTTCAAAGCAATCCAACAGTGAAGGCATGAATATTGTGAAGCCGCGCGACATTACAATAAGTTAATACAAGACATGTAAATGGTGGTTATAGTATGTTCAATTTGCTGCATATGGTTATTAAAAAATGAGGCTATCAGGATCTTTGAGGAAGCACTATTTACTGATAATCAATGCTATATCTAGCTTTAACTAGGAGAGAAAACAAAAAGAAAATGTTATCATGGGACACAAATGCCTCCGCAAGATGGATATTGGTAATCAGGAAGTAGATGATATGACGGACTTGCAAAGTGACGACATTATACAACTCGTATGCTTAAGGCTAAGACTACATATCAAATCATAACCGCATACCGGTACATAAGCAGACTACGTATCAAATCATAACTGCATACACAAGCTGAGTAATCCTTGACCTACATACGGACAAGGGAAAGACTTAATTTTATAAATAAATAAAACCCGCGACACAACTGAATTATCACAAAAATATTATTTTAGAATCACATGTATTAATGTGTCCTTGAGATAGATCAGTATTTTCAGTGACTGGCTGGTAAGCTATATAATATGTGTAAAATCATACTAATAAATCGGTCAGACTGTAAGGTCCATTGATTAGTCTGCTTATAATTAGCGTAAGTATATATTTAATACATGCATATTTCACGGATTTTAGTTTTGGCTTCCGATCATCAGCTGCCCCGCCAATCTATATTTAATTATCTAAAAAAGATTTGTTAAATTCAAGGACAGTATATACATGTGATTCTTTATTTTCTTTTCTTAAGAAAATTTTGAGCAAGATAAAATTCCTTAGTGGAATGAATTATCTAAAATCCAGTATGGATTCTTATTTTTTGTACTTTGTGAATTTTATGCAAATAGTACATATTTCACGAAAGGATATGGAGTAAATGAACATGAGACCATAACACATATGTTAACTCCAACTGCAATAATTTTATTGAGCTGTATGGCCATTTCGGAAACTAATTCCTCATCAGCAGCACTAGAACCCAAACAAAGGAAATCCATAATTTCAAAAAATGTTTAAAATGCATAAAACCAAACGAAATCCGAATAATCAGCAATATCAAATATAGCTAAGGACAAAACTACGATGGAGGGAGTTAATCCTTCGGTTTTAGAATTTACATATTAATTGAACAAAGTGTACACATGAGTGTACACATGAGACAAAAGCACACAATAAATGATAATGAAAACCGAAAAAGTTATTGTTGGAGGTTATTCCTACAATGAAAATAAAGATGTCATTAAATAAATGCTAAAACAAAGGGCCATACTATATAAAGTCGATCCCTTTTACGATGGTAAAATCATAATACATATTTAAGAAGAATGAGTTCTATACTTCAAAAACACTGTCCAGTCATACAAATAGCCAATGATCTTAAAGTTAATAAATTATCTCCTGGATCATTAGAAGTGGCCTTCAAAGGAGGTAGAGAATTTCTACTTTTGTTACCTCATCAAAAGTTAAGACGGATAAAATAAAACGTTTTCTATAAACAATTTATTGTGTGCTTTTGTCTGTAAACTTGAAAGAAAACACAATGGGTCAGATAGTGAGAATCAGATGACTGAGACACTGTTCAATGTCATTTAGATACATGCCTGTTGGCATAAGCAGTAGCTTTTGTTTTCTATAAACAAATTTAGATAAAACGATGAAACTATTATATAGAACTAAAACGATTCTTTTAGGTTCACATATGAAATATCTAAGAAATCGATAGATTTTCTTTGATTTTAATTCTGATTTAAAAGAATGAACGATTTGACAAAACTTAAGTACTTGATATTAAATCATTCAATAATAAACTGAATCGTATCAGAATTTGCACAGATATAGTGCACTATGAACATATCCTATCAGGAAGACAAAATTGAAAAATTAGTTCACATAATCTTGAAAAAATTATGAAACTAATTCGAGAAAAGACACATTGATGAGGCTATTCCTACAATGAAAATTAATACTCAATTAAAGTGGCAATTTAAATGCCCTGAAAAAACAAAGGTCATTCTAATATAAATTCGACCCTCTAAAGATGGTTACATCATATCATCCATCTTTTAGAAGAGTGTCTTCGACACATCAAAACATTGGCCAATCACATACTAACGATCCTGAAGCAAATAAAAATAATTTACAGGACCACCGACAGTGGCCTTCATATGAAGCTAACTTTGTTACCTCATCAAAAGTTCACACGTGATAATTAATTGTTTTCTATAGACAGTTAGGGCGTGCTTTTGTTTGAAAAGGATTAAATAGTGAGAATCAGCTGGCCGAGACACTAGATACATAACTGCTGGAAGAACCAGTCGTGTTTGTTTTCTATAAACAAATAAAAACATGTACTATTTGCATAAAATGCACAAAGTAGAAAAAATAAGAATCCATACTGGATTTTAGATAATTCATTCAACTAAGGAATTTTATCTTGCTCAAAATTTTCTTAAGAAAAAAAAAATAAAGAATCACATGTATATACTGTATTTGAATTTAACAAATCTTCTATAGATAATTAAATATAGATTATTATATTACTGGCGGGGCCACTGATGATCGGAAGCCAAAACTAAAATCCGTGAAATATGCATGTGTTAAATATATACTTACGCTAATTATAAGCAGACTAATCAATGGACTTTACAGTCTGACCGATTTATTAGTATGATTTTACACATATTATATAGCTTACCAGCCAGTCACTGAAAATACTGATCTATCTCAAGGACACATTAATATATGTCATTCTAAAATAATATTTTTGCTATTTATTTATAAAATTAAATTTTGCGTAATGAAAAACATTAAATTTGTTGGTTATCTACTTGTACCAAGTTAATTGTCAATGTGGAGATAATTTTCACCATCATATAAATGGCCTCTTTTGATACTGAAATTCAAATCATCTCCACTTTGACCATACATGACTTACTTGGTTCTGGAAGATAAATGACAAATATTTTGCATTTGTCAGCCATGTTTTCACTTCACAAAACTCCAGTTTACTTCAACAAAGAACAAACATTTCTGATTGCTGGTTCTTGAGATTATCTATTATTTTGACACTTTTTTGTTACATTTTATACATTTTTATTCACAGTTTGTCAATTATAAAGTTGACTAATATTTGGAAGATACAAATTTCCAACAAATGTTTTACTGCTGATAAAAGTTCACAAGTCTATTTTCTATTTTCAATATATATAAAACAATTATAGACAATCTTAGTGATCCCTGTTATGATAACTTCAAGAGTATTTTTTGGCATGAACTTACTGGAAACATATGTATTACAACTAAAGGTAATAGACCTAGGTTAAGGGACTTGACTCCTAAAAATCATTTCTATGTTTGTTTTTAATCATTTCCATGAATATATTCTAAGCTTTGGTGTAACAATGATGATTTTAATTCTTTTTCACACCAATGCTTCAAAATGGACCAATTCGAACGAAAGCCTTACTGATCCTAAGTGTTATCTCCCTTAACCAAGGTCTACTAATTTAAACTCTCATGTCACAATCTGAGTTTGAGCATTTTTGACATCAATGCAAGTGCCAATTCCATTCAAGCCAGAAGTTATCATTAAAGCATGTTTTTAAAATAGGCAAGGAAAACATCCTGTTAAATCAGTTGATAGATCATATTGAGAATTTTTCACTTAATTATTACTGTACTTTTAGTTTCCTTACACACTACTGAACTAGGGTTGAAAAGAAAGTAACAACATCAACAAAATTTGCAGGTCAGTTGAGGAGTTCTGAAACGGGACTGATTGAAAAGGTAAATCTTCTATTCATTATATTGATACATACTGTGTCTTGCACCCTGGAACCTTATTTAATTAACAGTTAAGTGGTATGTACCTGTGCTTAAAATTGTATTTATACCAGTGTCAATTTGTTTTTGGTTCCAACAATAACTGAGCAAGCGTTTTTCATTATTCTTGTTTCAGTGGTTTCACTGTTTTCTGTGATTTACTGTCTGTGATATTTATAACTTGGCCTTGATCTTGGATCCTGTGACTTGTTATGATTCATCCTACAGACTATATTAGAGGAACATCTACTTTAAACTAGACGAAACTGAATTTTTTTTTATCCTTCTATTATAATGGAAATGGACAGCAGCATTTTTTTTCAAGGACTTCTATTTCTATCAATGTATATTTAATATTATACAATATGTGTGTGTGTGTGTGTGTGTGTGTGTGTGAATGTGTTCGAGCACAGCAAACATTGCAAGATTATACATATAATATACCCTTTGACAAGATTTTAGTGACGACAAAGTCATACCATCACAGTTATGAACACAGCTATATATACATATTCACTCCACAGCATTCTGTTTAAGCTCTATATATTAGTACAATTTATGACTGTTATTTGCCAAATTTAGATGCAAAAGGATTAAACACGTTTTTGGTTGGAGCTGTTGGTTTTGAAGCGGCTGGTTCTTTTGAGGCAGATCCAAATGTTGTAGGTAATTTGGATGCTGCTCATGTTGGAGACGTTGGCGATGTAAGCTTTGGAAATGTTGCTGGTCCTGGTTTTGGTGTAGCCCCTATGCCTACTTTTAGACCACTGGCAAGTCCTACTATTGGAGCTGTAGAAGAAGGCCCTGTTGGAGAAGTTGGGGATGTAGGTTTTTGGGCCACACTTGGACCAAATTTTGATCCTTGAGCAACTTTTGATCCTGCAGCTGAAGGTGCATCTTTGGATTCAACAGATCCTGTTGGAGATGTGGGTTTTGGAGCAACACCTGGTGCAGCTTTGGTTGTTGATGTTACAGCTAGTTTTGGTGCTGTGGCTGGAGCTACTTGTTGTGCTGGGCCAGGCTTTGGCGCTGTGGCTGGCTTTGGAACTGAAACAGGTGCTGCTTGTTGTGCTGGGGTGGGCTTTGGAACTGTAGCCTGAGCTACTTGTTGTGCTGGGGCAGCTTTTTGAACTGCAGCTGGTACTACTTTTGGTGTCGTGGCTTCTTTTGTAACTGAAGTAGGTGCTGCTTGTTGTACTGGAGCTGCAATTGGTGATACTGCCTCAGCAGCTGGAGGCTGTTCTGAAGATGCAATTGTCGAGGAAGAATTAGAAGTATCTGATACAGCAACTGCCTCTGAACATGGTTTAATAGCTACAGTAGTTAGACTCGGCTGAGGAAGGCTGAGATGGTGCATCAGAAAGTGCAGGTGTACTTACATTTTTATCGCTAGTATCTGTTGATTCAGCAGGTTGAGTAGGTGCTGGCGTAGAAGTTTCAGGAGGTGATTGCCTAGAAAATGGACTTGTTGTAGGTTTCTGAGGTTCTGGTGGTCCAGTTAACGATGCATCTAATTTTTTCTTAATATTGTCAAATGCATCAACACCTAAGTAATCCACTTGACCTTTCTCCCAGTTCAACTTCCTTTCTTCAATAGAAAGTTCATAGCCTGGCTGAGAACCAGTTGAAATCCTAAGTAAAGCAAGATCCCCCAGCAGTCCTCCCTACAAAATATAAATCCAAAATAGAACATTTAAATAATAAATTAATGAAGTTACATGTGATTAGTTCTGGATCTGCACTACAACTTAAGATGTTACAAATTACAGGTTTGAATCCAAGAAAATGAGTTTAACCCCACCGCAATTTTTGCGCCTGTCCCAAGTCAGGAATATGTTGGTCATTGGCTTGTCCTTATGTCTGCTTCTTATAAAATTTTAGTTTCTTGATATTTGGGTTATTGGATGTGGTTTGTTTCCATTGATTTATTCTTTTTTTACCTTTTTGGGGCCATTTAGGGCTTGCTATATGGTGTGAGGTTCCTCACTGTGTTGAAGACCGTACGGTGACCCCTAGATGATTTGTTTTGGGTCGTTTTAACCTGGATATAGGATGTTGTCTCCTTGACATTTACCCCATTTCCTTTCTTTTTCATAGGTATCATAAACTTTTTTCTATCATCAGCGATAAATCATACAAACGGTATTTTATTTTTATTTTTTACAAATCTGTAGTTTCCTCTATAAACACAGACAGTTAGTGCAAAAATGCACATGCCAGGACAGTTGCTCATCCCTGCTTGAATATTATATTCCATTTTCAAATGTAAAAACAATAAATATCATTTTTGCATTTTAATGTTGTAATTATGATTGTAATCATCAACTGTTGTACACTTGCAAAGAACAAAATCATGTTATAGCATTTCTTTAACTTCTATAGATGTACCCCGCCAAAGATATTAAAAGACGTTTTGATATATAGACGAGAAATATTGCACTTAATTAATATTTTTCATGAAAACTTTTCAGAAGTTCATTATCATTTGCTTTCCATCAGGTCATAATAGAAAAATATCCTAGATTCTCATCCCCGCGCACCCATATTTTCACCCTTATCAAAAAATTTAAAATTTGCCCTCCCGTGCCAAATTTTGGAAAAAAAATGGATGGGAATCTAGGAATTACTTCATTATGGCTTTAATTTGGAAGCTACAGAATTAATTCAATCCTACATATCAAATCGTAACTGAAAATAAGATACATAAATCGAGAGATCTGCAAAGGAACAAAGTTGTACTGTTCAACAAAATAGAACAAAGTGATACTGCTCAGCAAATAACAGTAGTTAGTCTTGAACACAATCAGTTCGATTTAAGAACAGATGGGGAGGATCAGTATCATGCTTGAAGGAAAAAGACCACATGCATATCCCAACAAAAAGAAATTCATAAATTGGAGACAAATTAACTTGTTGAATATTATACTTCTTTAAATCTGTTGAAGATGCATGCATTTATGACGAAATATATTTTCTTATTCTTGGAAAAAAGGTGATAGAGCATTATATTTCATTCATTGAGCACAATCTTGCAAATATCCTAGCACAAAGATGTGTTAAAACTGATTATGAAGGGCCTGATCAAGATTCTGGTGCTCTCTCTCTCTCTCTC
Source organism: Modiolus philippinarum (assembly GCA_002080025.1). Classification (NCBI taxonomy): domain Eukaryota; kingdom Metazoa; phylum Mollusca; class Bivalvia; order Mytilida; family Modiolidae; genus Modiolus; species Modiolus philippinarum. The sequence goes on along the minus strand of MJUU01016697.1, from coordinate 1,098 downwards.
AAATCAATTATTATATGGGATATTCCATTAATATATGTCTTGGAGGGTTGGAAGGCACTTTTTTCCATACCTCACCATCCATCAAAAAAATATATATATGTGCCTTCAAACCCCTACATACTTTTTTGCCGCAATAACCCTAAGTAAATTAAAGTTCCAGTAAGCTTTGGAAGCTGTTTTTATATAATATTTGATTATGTTCTTATCAAAAACTAGAGAATGTGTCTATAAGACACGGATACCCCGCCGACAAATTTATTGGAATAGATAACCTGGATTTATATTACAAAATTTAACAAAGTTAATGAGAACCGAACTCACTCAAGCATAAAATGCTGGTCATCGACTCTTAATTGTCCCAGATTATCAATTTGATGCAACTTCATTGTGATATCATCTTTAGTTGTTGAGAAATAAACCTGAACACAAAATTTAACCAAAGTCACTTAGCCATGAAATGTAGGTCATGGACACCTAATTCTTGGTGTTCTGCATAGTACTCATACGGGTAAATGTAATGGG